>OY804580.1:105550978-105722234 GCA_963680875.1 Bathymodiolus brooksi
CATACTATCACAAAGATTAAAAGACCACATTACTATCACAAAGATTAAAAGACCACATTACTATCACAAAGATTAAAAGACCACATTACTATCACAAAGATTAAAAGACCACATACTATCACAAAGATTAAAAGACCACATACTATCACAAAGATTAAAAGACCACATTACTATCACAAAGATTAAAAGACCACATTACTATCACAAAGATTAAAAGACCACATTACTATCACAAAGATTAAAAGACCACATACTATCACAAAGATTAAAAGACCACATTACTATCACAAAGATTAAAAGACCACATTACTATCACAAAGATTAAAAGACCACATTACTATCACAAAGATTAAAAGACCACATTACTATCACAAAGATTAAAAGACCACATTACTATCACAAAGATTAAAAGACCACATACTATCACAAAGATTAAAAGACCACATTACTATCACAAAGATTAAAAGACCACATTACTATCACAAAGATTAAAAGACCACATTACTATCACAAAGATTAAAAGACCACATTACTATCACAAAGATTAAAAGACCACATACTATCACAAAGATTAAAAGACCACATACTATCACAAAGATTAAAAGACCACATACTATCACAAAGATTAAAAGACCACATTACTATCACAAAGATTAAAAGACCACATACTATCACAAAGATTAAAAGACCACATACTATCACAAAGATTAAAAGACCACATACTATCACAAAGATTAAAAGACCACATTACTATCACAAAGATTAAAAGACCACATACTATCACAAAGATTAAAAGACCACATTACTATCACAAAGATTAAAAGACCACATTACTATCACAAAGATTAAAAGACCACATTACTATCACAAAGATTAAAAGACCACATTACTATCACAAAGATTAAAAGACCACATTACTATCACAAAGATTAAAAGACCACATTACTATCACAAAGATTAAAAGACCACATTACTATCACAAAGATTAAAAGACCACATACTATCACAAAGATTAAAAGACCACATTACTATCACAAAGATTAAAAGACCACATACTATCACAAAGATTAAAAGACCACATACTATCACAAAGATTAAAAGACCACATTACTATCACAAAGATTAAAAGACCACATTACTATCACAAAGATTAAAAGACCACATACTATCACAAAGATTAAAAGACCACATTACTATCACAAAGATTAAAAGACCACATTACTATCACAAAGATTAAAAGACCACATACTATCACAAAGATTAAAAGACCACATACTATCACAAAGATTAAAAGACCACATTACTATCACAAAGATTAAAAGACCACATTACTATCACAAAGATTAAAAGACCACATTACTATCACAAAGATTAAAAGACCACATTACTATCACAAAGATTAAAAGACCACATACTATCACAAAGATTAAAAGACCACATTACTATCACAAAGATTAAAAGACCACATTACTATCACAAAGATTAAAAGACCACATTACTATCACAAAGATTAAAAGACCACATTACTATCACAAAGATTAAAAGACCACATTACTATCACAAAGATTAAAAGACCACATACTATCACAAAGATTAAAAGACCACATTACTATCACAAAGATTAAAAGACCACATTACTATCACAAAGATTAAAAGACCACATTACTATCACAAAGATTAAAAGACCACATTACTATCACAAAGATTAAAAGACCACATTACTATCACAAAGATTAAAAGACCACATACTATCACAAAGATTAAAAGACCACATTACTATCACAAAGATTAAAAGACCACATTACTATCACAAAGATTAAAAGACCACATTACTATCACAAAGATTAAAAGACCACATTACTATCACAAAGATTAAAAGACCACATTACTATCACAAAGATTAAAAGACCACATTACTATCACAAAGATTAAAAGACCACATTACTATCACAAAGATTAAAAGACCACATTACTATCACAAAGATTAAAAGACCACATTACTATCACAAAGATTAAAAGACCACATTACTATCACAAAGATTAAAAGACCACATTACTATCACAAAGATTAAAAGACCACATACTATCACAAAGATTAAAAGACCACATTACTATCACAAAGATTAAAAGACCACATTACTATCACAAAGATTAAAAGACCACATTACTATCACAAAGATTAAAAGACCACATACTATCACAAAGATTAAAAGACCACATTACTATCACAAAGATTAAAAGACCACATACTATCACAAAGATTAAAAGACCACATTACTATCACAAAGATTAAAAGACCACATACTATCACAAAGATTAAAAGACCACATTACTATCACAAAGATTAAAAGACCACATTACTATCACAAAGATTAAAAGACCACATTACTATCACAAAGATTAAAAGACCACATACTATCACAAAGATTAAAAGACCACATTACTATCACAAAGATTAAAAGACCACATTACTATCACAAAGATTAAAAGACCACATTACTATCACAAAGATTAAAAGACCACATTACTATCACAAAGATTAAAAGACCACATTACTATCACAAAGATTAAAAGACCACATTACTATCACAAAGATTAAAAGACCACATTACTATCACAAAGATTAAAAGACCACATTACTATCACAAAGATTAAAAGACCACATACTATCACAAAGATTAAAAGACCACATTACTATCACAAAGATTAAAAGACCACATACTATCACAAAGATTAAAAGACCACATTACTATCACAAAGATTAAAAGACCACATTACTATCACAAAGATTAAAAGACCACATTACTATCACAAAGATTAAAAGACCACATTACTATCACAAAGATTAAAAGACCACATACTATCACAAAGATTAAAAGACCACATTACTATCACAAAGATTAAAAGACCACATTACTATCACAAAGATTAAAAGACCACATACTATCACAAAGATTAAAAGACCACATTACTATCACAAAGATTAAAAGACCACATTACTATCACAAAGATTAAAAGACCACATTACTATCACAAAGATTAAAAGACCACATTACTATCACAAAGATTAAAAGACCACATACTATCACAAAGATTAAAAGACCACATACTATCACAAAGATTAAAAGACCACATTACTATCACAAAGATTAAAAGACCACATTACTATCACAAAGATTAAAAGACCACATTACTATCACAAAGATTAAAAGACCACATACTATCACAAAGATTAAAAGACCACATTACTATCACAAAGATTAAAAGACCACATTACTATCACAAAGATTAAAAGACCACATTACTATCACAAAGATTAAAAGACCACATTACTATCACAAAGATTAAAAGACCACATTACTATCACAAAGATTAAAAGACCACATTACTATCACAAAGATTAAAAGACCACATACTATCACAAAGATTAAAAGACCACATTACTATCACAAAGATTAAAAGACCACATTACTATCACAAAGATTAAAAGACCACATTACTATCACAAAGATTAAAAGACCACATTACTATCACAAAGATTAAAAGACCACATTACTATCACAAAGATTAAAAGACCACATTACTATCACAAAGATTAAAAGACCACATTACTATCACAAAGATTAAAAGACCACATTACTATCACAAAGATTAAAAGACCACATTACTATCACAAAGATTAAAAGACCACATTACTATCACAAAGATTAAAAGACCACATACTATCACAAAGATTAAAAGACCACATACTATCACAAAGATTAAAAGACCACATTACTATCACAAAGATTAAAAGACCACATACTATCACAAAGATTAAAAGACCACATTACTATCACAAAGATTAAAAGACCACATTACTATCACAAAGATTAAAAGACCACATTACTATCACAAAGATTAAAAGACCACATTACTATCACAAAGATTAAAAGACCACATACTATCACAAAGATTAAAAGACCACATTACTATCACAAAGATTAAAAGACCACATTACTATCACAAAGATTAAAAGACCACATTACTATCACAAAGATTAAAAGACCACATTACTATCACAAAGATTAAAAGACCACATACTATCACAAAGATTAAAAGACCACATACTATCACAAAGATTAAAAGACCACATTACTATCACAAAGATTAAAAGACCACATTACTATCACAAAGATTAAAAGACCACATTACTATCACAAAGATTAAAAGACCACATTACTATCACAAAGATTAAAAGACCACATTACTATCACAAAGATTAAAAGACCACATACTATCACAAAGATTAAAAGACCACATACTATCACAAAGATTAAAAGACCACATACTATCACAAAGATTAAAAGACCACATACTATCACAAAGATTAAAAGACCACATTACTATCACAAAGATTAAAAGACCACATTACTATCACAAAGATTAAGACCACATACTATCACAAAGATTAAAAGACCACATTACTATCACAAAGATTAAAAGACCACATTACTATCACAAAGATTAAAAGACCACATTACTATCACAAAGATTAAAAGACCACATACTATCACAAAGATTAAAAGACCACATACTATCACAAAGATTAAAAGACCACATTACTATCACAAAGATTAAAAGACCACATTACTATCACAAAGATTAAAAGACCACATTACTATCACAAAGATTAAAAGACCACATTACTATCACAAAGATTAAAAGACCACATACTATCACAAAGATTAAAAGACCACATACTATCACAAAGATTAAAAGACCACATTACTATCACAAAGATTAAAAGACCACATTACTATCACAAAGATTAAAAGACCACATTACTATCACAAAGATTAAAAGACCACATTACTATCACAAAGATTAAAAGACCACATTACTATCACAAAGATTAAAAGACCACATTACTATCACAAAGATTAAAAGACCACATTACTATCACAAAGATTAAAAGACCACATTACTATCACAAAGATTAAAAGACCACATTACTATCACAAAGATTAAAAGACCACATTACTATCACAAAGATTAAAAGACCACATTACTATCACAAAGATTAAAAGACCACATACTATCACAAAGATTAAAAGACCACATACTATCACAAAGATTAAAAGACCACATTACTATCACAAAGATTAAAAGACCACATACTATCACAAAGATTAAAAGACCACATACTATCACAAAGATTAAAAGACCACATTACTATCACAAAGATTAAAAGACCACATTACTATCACAAAGATTAAAAGACCACATACTATCACAAAGATTAAAAGACCACATTACTATCACAAAGATTAAAAGACCACATACTATCACAAAGATTAAAAGACCACATACTATCACAAAGATTAAAAGACCACATTACTATCACAAAGATTAAAAGACCACATTACTATCACAAAGATTAAAAGACCACATTACTATCACAAAGATTAAAAGACCACATACTATCACAAAGATTAAAAGACCACATTACTATCACAAAGATTAAAAGACCACATTACTATCACAAAGATTAAAAGACCACATTACTATCACAAAGATTAAAAGACCACATACTATCACAAAGATTAAAAGACCACATTACTATCACAAAGATTAAAAGACCACATACTATCACAAAGATTAAAAGACCACATACTATCACAAAGATTAAAAGACCACATTACTATCACAAAGATTAAAAGACCACATTACTATCACAAAGATTAAAAGACCACATTACTATCACAAAGATTAAAAGACCACATTACTATCACAAAGATTAAAAGACCACATTACTATCACAAAGATTAAAAGACCACATACTATCACAAAGATTAAAAGACCACATTACTATCACAAAGATTAAAAGACCACATTACTATCACAAAGATTAAAAGACCACATTACTATCACAAAGATTAAAAGACCACATTACTATCACAAAGATTAAAAGACCACATTACTATCACAAAGATTAAAAGACCACATTACTATCACAAAGATTAAAAGACCACATACTATCACAAAGATTAAAAGACCACATACTATCACAAAGATTAAAAGACCACATTACTATCACAAAGATTAAAAGACCACATACTATCACAAAGATTAAAAGACCACATTACTATCACAAAGATTAAAAGACCACATTACTATCACAAAGATTAAAAGACCACATTACTATCACAAAGATTAAAAGACCACATTACTATCACAAAGATTAAAAGACCACATTACTATCACAAAGATTAAAAGACCACATTACTATCACAAAGATTAAAAGACCACATTACTATCACAAAGATTAAAAGACCACATTACTATCACAAAGATTAAAAGACCACATTACTATCACAAAGATTAAAAGACCACATTACTATCACAAAGATTAAAAGACCACATTACTATCACAAAGATTAAAAGACCACATTACTATCACAAAGATTAAAAGACCACATTACTATCACAAAGATTAAAAGACCACATACTATCACAAAGATTAAAAGACCACATTACTATCACAAAGATTAAAAGACCACATTACTATCACAAAGATTAAAAGACCACATACTATCACAAAGATTAAAAGACCACATTACTATCACAAAGATTAAAAGACCACATACTATCACAAAGATTAAAAGACCACATACTATCACAAAGATTAAAAGACCACATTACTATCACAAAGATTAAAAGACCACATTACTATCACAAAGATTAAAAGACCACATACTATCACAAAGATTAAAAGACCACATACTATCACAAAGATTAAAAGACCACATACTATCACAAAGATTAAAAGACCACATTACTATCACAAAGATTAAAAGACCACATTACTATCACAAAGATTAAAAGACCACATTACTATCACAAAGATTAAAAGACCACATTACTATCACAAAGATTAAAAGACCACATACTATCACAAAGATTAAAAGACCACATTACTATCACAAAGATTAAAAGACCACATTACTATCACAAAGATTAAAAGACCACATTACTATCACAAAGATTAAAAGACCACATTACTATCACAAAGATTAAAAGACCACATACTATCACAAAGATTAAAAGACCACATACTATCACAAAGATTAAAAGACCACATTACTATCACAAAGATTAAAAGACCACATTACTATCACAAAGATTAAAAGACCACATACTATCACAAAGATTAAAAGACCACATTACTATCACAAAGATTAAAAGACCACATTACTATCACAAAGATTAAAAGACCACATACTATCACAAAGATTAAAAGACCACATTACTATCACAAAGATTAAAAGACCACATTACTATCACAAAGATTAAAAGACCACATTACTATCACAAAGATTAAAAGACCACATTACTATCACAAAGATTAAAAGACCACATTACTATCACAAAGATTAAAAGACCACATTACTATCACAAAGATTAAAAGACCACATACTATCACAAAGATTAAAAGACCACATTACTATCACAAAGATTAAAAGACCACATTACTATCACAAAGATTAAAAGACCACATTACTATCACAAAGATTAAAAGACCACATACTATCACAAAGATTAAAAGACCACATACTATCACAAAGATTAAAAGACCACATTACTATCACAAAGATTAAAAGACCACATTACTATCACAAAGATTAAAAGACCACATACTATCACAAAGATTAAAAGACCACATTACTATCACAAAGATTAAAAGACCACATACTATCACAAAGATTAAAAGACCACATACTATCACAAAGATTAAAAGACCACATTACTATCACAAAGATTAAAAGACCACATTACTATCACAAAGATTAAAAGACCACATTACTATCACAAAGATTAAAAGACCACATACTATCACAAAGATTAAAAGACCACATACTATCACAAAGATTAAAAGACCACAAACTATCACAAAGATTAAAAGACCACATTACTATCACAAAGATTAAAAGACCACATACTATCACAAAGATTAAAAGACCACATTACTATCACAAAGATTAAAAGACCACATTACTATCACAAAGATTAAAAGACCACATACTATCACAAAGATTAAAAGACCACATACTATCACAAAGATTAAAAGACCACATTACTATCACAAAGATTAAAAGACCACATTACTATCACAAAGATTAAAAGACCACATTACTATCACAAAGATTAAAAGACCACATTACTATCACAAAGATTAAAAGACCACATTACTATCACAAAGATTAAAAGACCACATACTATCACAAAGATTAAAAGACCACATTACTATCACAAAGATTAAAAGACCACATACTATCACAAAGATTAAAAGACCACATTACTATCACAAAGATTAAAAGACCACATACTATCACAAAGATTAAAAGACCACATACTATCACAAAGATTAAAAGACCACATACTATCACAAAGATTAAAAGACCACATACTATCACAAAGATTAAAAGACCACATTACTATCACAAAGATTAAAAGACCACATTACTATCACAAAGATTAAAAGACCACATACTATCACAAAGATTAAAAGACCACATTACTATCACAAAGATTAAAAGACCACATTACTATCACAAAGATTAAAAGACCACATTACTATCACAAAGATTAAAAGACCACATTACTATCACAAAGATTAAAAGACCACATTACTATCACAAAGATTAAAAGACCACATTACTATCACAAAGATTAAAAGACCACATTACTATCACAAAGATTAAAAGACCACATTACTATCACAAAGATTAAAAGACCACATTACTATCACAAAGATTAAAAGACCACATTACTATCACAAAGATTAAAAGACCACATTACTATCACAAAGATTAAAAGACCACATTACTATCACAAAGATTAAAAGACCACATTACTATCACAAAGATTAAAAGACCACATTACTATCACAAAGATTAAAAGACCACATACTATCACAAAGATTAAAAGACCACATTACTATCACAAAGATTAAAAGACCACATTACTATCACAAAGATTAAAAGACCACATTACTATCACAAAGATTAAAAGACCACATACTATCACAAAGATTAAAAGACCACATTACTATCACAAAGATTAAAAGACCACATTACTATCACAAAGATTAAAAGACCACATACTATCACAAAGATTAAAAGACCACATTACTATCACAAAGATTAAAAGACCACATACTATCACAAAGATTAAAAGACCACATTACTATCACAAAGATTAAAAGACCACATTACTATCACAAAGATTAAAAGACCACATTACTATCACAAAGATTAAAAGACCACATTACTATCACAAAGATTAAAAGACCACATTACTATCACAAAGATTAAAAGACCACATTACTATCACAAAGATTAAAAGACCACATTACTATCACAAAGATTAAAAGACCACATTACTATCACAAAGATTAAAAGACCACATTACTATCACAAAGATTAAAAGACCACATACTATCACAAAGATTAAAAGACCACATTACTATCACAAAGATTAAAAGACCACATTACTATCACAAAGATTAAAAGACCACATTACTATCACAAAGATTAAAAGACCACATTACTATCACAAAGATTAAAAGACCACATTACTATCACAAAGATTAAAAGACCACATACTATCACAAAGATTAAAAGACCACATACTATCACAAAGATTAAAAGACCACATACTATCACAAAGATTAAAAGACCACATACTATCACAAAGATTAAAAGACCACATACTATCACAAAGATTAAAAGACCACATACTATCACAAAGATTAAAAGACCACATTACTATCACAAAGATTAAAAGACCACATTACTATCACAAAGATTAAAAGACCACATTACTATCACAAAGATTAAAAGACCACATACTATCACAAAGATTAAAAGACCACATTACTATCACAAAGATTAAAAGACCACATTACTATCACAAAGATTAAAAGACCACATTACTATCACAAAGATTAAAAGACCACATTACTATCACAAAGATTAAAAGACCACATACTATCACAAAGATTAAAAGACCACATTACTATCACAAAGATTAAAAGACCACATTACTATCACAAAGATTAAAAGACCACATACTATCACAAAGATTAAAAGACCACATTACTATCACAAAGATTAAAAGACCACATACTATCACAAAGATTAAAAGACCACATACTATCACAAAGATTAAAAGACCACATACTATCACAAAGATTAAAAGACCACATACTATCACAAAGATTAAAAGACCACATTACTATCACAAAGATTAAAAGACCACATTACTATCACAAAGATTAAAAGACCACATTACTATCACAAAGATTAAAAGACCACATTACTATCACAAAGATTAAAAGACCACATTACTATCACAAAGATTAAAAGACCACATTACTATCACAAAGATTAAAAGACCACATTACTATCACAAAGATTAAAAGACCACATACTATCACAAAGATTAAAAGACCACACATTACTATCACAAAGATTAAAAGACCACATACTATCACAAAGATTAAAAGACCACATACTATCACAAAGATTAAAAGACCACATACTATCACAAAGATTAAAAGACCACATTACTATCACAAAGATTAAAAGACCACATACTATCACAAGATTAAAAGACCACATACTATCACAAAGATTAAAAGACCACATACTATCACAAAGATTAAAAGACCACATTACTATCACAAAGATTAAAAGACCACATTACTATCACAAAGATTAAAAGACCACATTACTATCACAAAGATTAAAAGACCACATTACTATCACAAAGATTAAAAGACCACATTACTATCACAAAGATTAAAAGACCACATACTATCACAAAGATTAAAAGACCACATTACTATCACAAAGATTAAAAGACCACATTACTATCACAAAGATTAAAAGACCACATACTATCACAAAGATTAAAAGACCACATACTATCACAAAGATTAAAAGACCACATTACTATCACAAAGATTAAAAGACCACATTACTATCACAAAGATTAAAAGACCACATACTATCACAAAGATTAAAAGACCACATTACTATCACAAAGATTAAAAGACCACATTACTATCACAAAGATTAAAAGACCACATACTATCACAAAGATTAAAAGACCACATACTATCACAAAGATTAAAAGACCACATACTATCACAAAGATTAAAAGACCACATTACTATCACAAAGATTAAAAGACCACATTACTATCACAAAGATTAAAAGACCACATTACTATCACAAAGATTAAAAGACCACATACTATCACAAAGATTAAAAGACCACATTACTATCACAAAGATTAAAGACCAAAGACCACATACTATCACAAAGATTAAAAGACCACATACTATCACAAAGATTAAAAGACCACATTACTATCACAAAGATTAAAAGACCACATTACTATCACAAAGATTAAAAGACCACATTACTATCACAAAGATTAAAAGACCACATTACTATCACAAAGATTAAAAGACCACATTACTATCACAAAGATTAAAAGACCACATTACTATCACAAAGATTAAAAGACCACATTACTATCACAAAGATTAAAAGACCACATACTATCACAAAGATTAAAAGACCACATTACTATCACAAAGATTAAAAGACCACATTACTATCACAAAGATTAAAAGACCACATACTATCACAAAGATTAAAAGACCACATTACTATCACAAAGATTAAAAGACCACATTACTATCACAAAGATTAAAAGACCACATTACTATCACAAAGATTAAAAGACCACATTACTATCACAAAGATTAAAAGACCACATTACTATCACAAAGATTAAAAGACCACATTACTATCACAAAGATTAAAAGACCACATTACTATCACAAAGATTAAAAGACCACATTACTATCACAAAGATTAAAAGACCACATACTATCACAAAGATTAAAAGACCACATTACTATCACAAAGATTAAAAGACCACATTACTATCACAAAGATTAAAAGACCACATACTATCACAAAGATTAAAAGACCACATTACTATCACAAAGATTAAAAGACCACATTACTATCACAAAGATTAAAAGACCACATTACTATCACAAAGATTAAAAGACCACATTACTATCACAAAGATTAAAAGACCACATTACTATCACAAAGATTAAAAGACCACATTACTATCACAAAGATTAAAAGACCACATTACTATCACAAAGATTAAAAGACCACATACTATCACAAAGATTAAAAGACCACATACTATCACAAAGATTAAAAGACCACAAACTATTACAAAGATTAAAAGACCACATACCATCACAAAGATTAAAAGACCACGTACTATCACAAAGATTAAAAGACCACATTACTATCACAAAGATTAAAAGACCACATACTATCACAAAGATTAAAAGACCACATACTATCACAAAGATTAAAAGACCACATTACTATCACAAAGATTAAAAGACCACATTACTATCACAAAGATTAAAAGACCACATACTATCACAAAGATTAAAAGACCACATTACTATCACAAAGATTAAAAGACCACATACTATCACAAAGATTAAAAGACCACATACTATCACAAAGATTAAAAGACCACATTACTATCACAAAGATTAAAAGACCACATTACTATCACAAAGATTAAAAGACCACATTACTATCACAAAGATTAAAAGACCACATTACTATCACAAGATTAAAAGACCACATTACTATCACAAAGATTAAAAGACCACATTACTATCACAAAGATTAAAAGACCACATTACTATCACAAAGATTAAAAGACCACATTACTATCACAAAGATTAAAAGACCACATTACTATCACAAAGATTAAAAGACAACATACTATCACAAAGATTAAAAGACCACATTACTATCACAAAGATTAAAAGACCACATTACTATCACAAAGATTAAAAGACCACATTACTGTCACAAAGATTACAAGACCACATTACTATCACAAAGATTAAAAGACCACATTACTATCACAAAGATTAAAAGACCACATTACTATCACAAAGATTAAAAGACCACATTACTATCACAAAGATTAAAAGACCACATTACTATCACAAAGATTAAAAGACCACATACTATCACAAAGATTAAAAGACCACATTACTATCACAAAGATTAAAAGACCATATACTATCACAAAGATTAAAAGACCACATACTATCACAAAGATTAAAAGACCACATACTATCACAAAGATTAAAAGACCACATACTATCACAAAGATTAAAAGACCACATACTATCACAAAGATTAAAAGACCACATACTATCACAAAGATTAAAAGACCACATACTATCACAAAGATTAAAAGACCACATACTATCACAAAGATTAAAAGACCACATTACTATCACAAAGATTAAAAGACCACATACTATCACAAAGATTAAAAGACCACATTACTATCACAAAGATTAAAAGACCACATTACTATCACAAAGATTAAAAGACCACATTACTATCACAAAGATTAAAAGACCACATTACTATCACAAAGATTAAAAGACCACATACTATCACAAAGATTAAAAGACCACATTACTATTACAAAGATTAAAAGACCACATTACTATCACAAAGATTAAAAGACCACATACTATCACAAAGATTAAAAGACCACATACTATCACAAAGATTAAAAGACCACATACTATCACAAAGATTAAAAGACCACATACTATCACAAAGATTAAAAGACCACATACTATCACAAAGATTAAAAGACCACATTACTATCACAAAGATTAAAAGACCACATACTATCACAAAGATTAAAAGACCACATACTATCACAAAGATTAAAAGACCACATACTATCACAAAGATTAAAAGACCACATTACTATCACAAAGATTAAAAGACCACATTACTATCACAAAGATTAAAAGACCACATTACTATCACAAAGATTAAAAGACCACATTACTATCACAAAGATTAAAAGACCACATTACTATCACAAAGATTAAAAGACCACATTACTATCACAAAGATTAAAAGACCACATTACTATCACAAAGATTAAAAGACCACATTACTATCACAAAGATTAAAAGACCACATACTATCACAAAGATTAAAAGACCACATACTATCACAAAGATTAAAAGACCACATTACTATCACAAAGATTAAAAGACCACATTACTATCACAAAGATTAAAAGACCACATACTATCACAAAGATTAAAAGACCACATACTATCACAAAGATTAAAAGACCACATTACTATCACAAAGATTAAAAGACCACATACTATCACAAAGATTAAAAGACCACATACTATCACAAAGATTAAAAGACCACATTACTATCACAAAGATTAAAAGACCACATACTATCACAAAGATTAAAAGACCACATACTATCACAAAGATTAAAAGACCACAAACTATTACAAAGATTAAAAGACCACATTACTATCACAAAGATTAAAAGACCACATTACTATCACAAAGATTAAAAGACCACATTACTATCACAAAGATTAAAAGACCACATACTATCACAAAGATTAAAAGACCACATTACTATCACAAAGATTAAAAGACCACATTACTATCACAAAGATTAAAAGACCACATTACTATCACAAAGATTAAAAGACCACATTACTATCACAAAGATTAAAAGACCACATTACTATCACAAAGATTAAAAGACCACATTACTATCACAAAGATTAAAAGACCACATTACTATCACAAAGATTAAAAGACCACATTACTATCACAAAGATTAAAAGACCACATTACTATCACAAAGATTAAAAGACAACATACTATCACAAAGATTAAAAGACCACATTACTATCACAAAGATTAAAAGACCACATTACTATCACAAAGATTAAAAGACCACATTACTGTCACAAAGATTACAAGACCACATTACTATCACAAAGATTAAAAGACCACATTACTATCACAAAGATTAAAAGACCACATTACTATCACAAAGATTAAAAGACCACATTACTATCACAAAGATTAAAAGACCACATTACTATCACAAAGATTAAAAGACAACATACTATCACAAAGATTAAAAGACCACATTACTATCACAAAGATTAAAAGACCACATTACTATCACAAAGATTAAAAGACCACATTACTATCACAAAGATTAAAAGACCATATACTATCACAAAGATTAAAAGACCACATACTATCACAAAGATTAAAAGACCACATACTATCACAAAGATTAAAAGACCACATACTATCACAAAGATTAAAAGACCACATACTATCACAAAGATTAAAAGACCACATACTATCACAAAGATTAAAAGACCACATACTATCACAAAGATTAAAAGACCACATACTATCACAAAGATTAAAAGACCACATTACTATCACAAAGATTAAAAGACCACATACTATCACAAAGATTAAAAGACCACATTACTATCACAAAGATTAAAAGACCACATTACTATCACAAAGATTAAAAGACCACATACTATCACAAAGATTAAAAGACAACATACTATCACAAAGATTAAAAGACCACATACTATCACAAAGATTAAAAGACCACATTACTATCACAAAGATTAAAAGACCACATTACTATCACAAAGATTAAAAGACCACATACTATCACAAAGATTAAAAGACCACATTACTATCACAAAGATTAAAAGACCACATACTGTCACAAAGATTAAAAGACCACATACTATCACAAAGATTAAAAGACCACATACTATCACAAAGATTAAAAGACCACATACTATCACAAAGATTAAAAGACCACATTACTATCACAAAGATTAAAAGACCACATTACTATCACAAAGATTAAAAGACCACATTACTATCACAAAGATTAAAAGACCACATTACTATCACAAAGATTAAAAGACCACATACTATCACAAAGATTAAAAGACCACATTACTATCACAAAGATTAAAAGACCACATTACTATCACAAAGATTAAAAGACCACATACTATCACAAAGATTAAAAGACCACATACTATCACAAAGATTAAAAGACCACATTACTATTACAAAGATTAAAAGACCACATACTATCACAAAGATTAAAAGACCACATTACTATCACAAAGATTAAAAGACCACATACTATCACAAAGATTAAAAGACCACATTACTATCACAAAGATTAAAAGACCACATACTATCACAAAGATTAAAAGACCACATTACTGTCACAAAGATTAAAAGACCACATACTATCACAAAGATTAAAAGACCACATTACTATCACAAAGATTAAAAGACCACATTACTATCACAAAGATTAAAAGACCACATACTATCACAAAGATTAAAAGACCACATTACTATCACAAAGATTAAAAGACCACATACTATCACAAAGATTAAAAGACCACATACTATCACAAAGATTAAAAGACCACATTACTATTACAAAGATTAAAAGACCACATTACTATCACAAAGATTAAAAGACCACATTACTATCACAAAGATTAAAAGACCACATTACTATCACAAAGATTAAAAGACCACATTACTATCACAAAGATTAAAAGACCACATACTATCACAAAGATTAAAAGACCACATACTATCACAAAGATTAAAAGACCACATTACTATCACAAAGATTAAAAGACCACATTACTATCACAAAGATTAAAAGACCACATTACTATCACAAAGATTAAAAGACCACATTACTATCACAAAGATTAAAAGACCACATACTATCACAAAGATTAAAAGACCACATTACTATCACAAAGATTAAAAGACCACATACTATCACAAAGATTAAAAGACCACATTACTATCACAAAGATTAAAAGACCACATTACTATCACAAAGATTAAAAGACCACATTACTATCACAAAGATTAAAAGACCACATACCATCACAAAGATTAAAAGACCACACACTATCACAAAGATTAAAAGACCACATTACTATCACAAAGATTAAAAGACCACATTACTATCACAAAGATTAAAAGACCACATACCATCACAAAGATTAAAAGACCACACACTATCACAAAGATTAAAAGACCACATTACTATCACAAAGATTAAAAGACCACATTACTATCACAAAGATTAAAAGACCACATACTATCACAAAGATTAAAAGACCACATTACTATCACAAAGATTAAAAGACCACATACTATCACAAAGATTAAAAGACCACATTACTATCACAAAGATTAAAAGACCACATACTATCACAAAGATTAAAAGACCACATTACTATCACAAAGATTAAAAGACCACATACTATCACAAAGATTAAAAGACCACATACTATCACAAAGATTAAAAGACCACATTACTATCACAAAGATTAAAAGACCACATACTATCACAAAGATTAAAAGACCACATACTATCACAAAGATTAAAAGACCACATTACTATCACAAAGATTAAAAGACCACATTACTATCACAAAGATTAAAAGACCACATTACTATCACAAAGATTAAAAGACCACATTACTATCACAAAGATTAAAAGACCACATACTATCACAAAGATTAAAAGACCACATTACTATCACAAAGATTAAAAGACCACATACTATCACAAAGATTAAAAGACCACATACTATCACAAAGATTAAAAGACCACATTACTATCACAAAGATTAAAAGACCACATACTATCACAAAGATTAAAAGACCACATACTATCACAAAGATTAAAAGACCACATACTATCACAAAGATTAAAAGACCACATACTATCACAAAGATTAAAAGACCACATTACTATCACAAAGATTAAAAGACCACATTACTATCACAAAGATTAAAAGACCACATACTATCACAAAGATTAAAAGACCACATTACTATCACAAAGATTAAAAGACCACATACTATCACAAAGATTAAAAGACCACATACTATCACAAAGATTAAAAGACCACATTACTATCACAAAGATTAAAAGACCACATACTATCACAAAGATTAAAAGACAACAAAACTGTGTTCTGCTTGATTAGTTGTTCCTGGATTTTAATATTTATTCTAATATTGAAAACATGTATAAGCTATAGTTCTATTGAAACAAAAGAAGTATTGGATATAATGAGTTTCTTTTTCTGCACGAGTACTCAGGTGAAGGCCTAAGGTGCATATCACCAAGACCTTCACCTGAGTATGAATGCGGAAAAAGAAACCAGTTATATCCAATACAGGCAACTTCTTTTGTTTCAATAATAATGTATCTAACTTGTACAATAATGATATGATTTATAAAATAAAAAAAAAGTCTTGAGAACAGTTTTGTTTGTGAATGAGTTTATCAAATTTTCCTATTACCGTACAATTTTGGTCAAATTCTTAAGCTCGTTCATAAAAAGAACTGCAAAAACATCGGCCTGTATCAGCCAGTGGCCATTAACATCAGCCTGTAACTTATATTAGAGGTCACATTTACAATAGCATTGCTGGGAATATTATTGTACAAGAACATTTTATCCAATCATATGATTGGTTTATGGTGTTTAGCATCACTTTCAACAATAGTTCCGTTATATTATGGCAGTCCATTCATATGAAATATCATTCAACATTATATAAATTGATTTTATTGATATTTGAGAAAAAAAAATATTAGCTTTGAAAAAAAATTTGAATTAAAAAATGATGAATTAATTCTCAGTTTTTTTTTGCTTTCCAGAAACCTTCATCATTATCCTGAGTTTCTATATCGTTTGTCAGCGGATGGCAGAGAATTCTTCAAACTTGTAGATTATGTACATAATTTCTCAGATGAAATTATCTCTACCAGGAGGAAAGAACTTGTGAGTTCTTAGATATTGTTTTTATTTTCTTTTGCAGTATTATCGGGAAAAGTATTTAATACATAGATATGTGTGTCTAATACGGAGAGTTTCAAATGAAAGAAATTCAGTTATTTCACCTAATTATATACATGTAGTCAAACCTTTCTTATGTGACCTTCCAAAGGAACAGTGAAATATGATCACATAAGACAGGTGGTCGCTTAATGCAGGTTTAATTGAAATGAAATTTACTATGAAGTGAAATAAAAATAAGGTTGCATAATACAAGTTATTGCTTAATAGAGGTGATCACTAAAGCAGGTTTGACTGTAGCTTAATAGAGGTGATCACTAAAGCAGGTTTGACTGTAGCTTAATAGAGGTGATCACTAAAGCAGGTTTGACTGTAACTTAATAGAGGTGATCACTAAAGCAGGTTTGACTGCAACTTAATAGAGGTGGTCACTAAAGCAGGCTTGACTGTAGTTTAATTCACTGTGTGACGTCACGGTACCAATCTCGCCTCAATTAGAAATACAATGTATCATTGAAAATCTGTCTTATTAGCAGACAACAGTGTAAAGTCTATTTCTCCCATTATTATGGCGTTTTAACCCCGCTGAACCAGTGGTGGAAAAATCTGTAATCCTCTAGAGGATTAAAAGGTCTTGTGCCTTTCCCTGCATGTTGTCTAATCGGTAAATCGGTAAATAATGGGAGAAACAAATTCTCCTTCAGTTGCCCATGTGGGTTACGATATTTCTCCACTCAAGAGAGTTAAATTAAAAATTTTAACCACAAGCCGTCAGGGCAACTGAAGGAGAATCTATATGTAATAAACAGTATAGCTACTCTTGCATTCCTTATATTAAAAAATAAATCACTCTTAAGCAAACAACGATCATAATTCATTCATGCACATACAGGAATTACTGCATTGGTCAGTTACTCATGATTTATTTATAATATTCGCAGAGAGTAGATTTGTTTTAGTTATTTATCATTTTGGAACCAATAACCGAGAGGGTTCGAGAAAGATAATTTTATCCATGAAACATAAGGACTTGCTTATTGATCCATATAATTTTGGTTTAATCAGTGTAGAGGGGCCATCGTGGTCATGATCATATGGTAATTGGGTTTATAATTGCCAATGCAATCAGTGCCTATTATCACTATCGTTGTGAGTTCGAATCCCACTCAGGGGGAATGTTCTTGATTCAACATTATGTGATAAAGTTTGTCAGTGACTAGCCACACATCGGTGGTTTTCTCTGGGTACTCTGGTTTCCTTAAACAATAAACTGACAGCCACGATATAAGTGAAATATTGTTGAAAATGGTGTTAAGCACCATAAACCTATATTTTTGGTTTATTCAGTGTAGACATGTTTCCATCGTATATCACATTTATATATGTTGATTTCTTTAGAATAAAGACCTGAAAGAAAAGAATACAGAGAGAAAAAGACACTTAGATTTCTTAGACACCTTATTAACAGCTAAGGATGAGAATGGCACTGGCCTAACTGACGAAGAAATCAGGAATGAGGTGGATACATTCTTGTTTGCTGGTAATTATGATATCTTTATTATGACCTCATTTATTATTCAATGCACTCTTAAATTTAAAAAAGAGGCATAGTTGGCAGACTGGCTAAGGGTGTTTACTTCTGATTGCATACTCTTGTTGTATGCTGACGACAACGCTATCATGTTCTCATGGCTATACCACTAGGTCAATCATTTTAACTTTGTTTTTCTAAAATCAAAGGGTGGACTCTTTTTTCTTCAACACAATTAAAGACTGGAATTCCCTCCCTATTCTTATAAAATCTATCTTTGTTCTAAATCACTTTTAGAAAGAAATCAAAAGTCCACCTTAGTAGATTGTTAGTGCTAACATTAGTGTTAGTATTAGTGGTAGTGTTTGCTTTAGTGTTAACATTAGTGTTAGTATTAGTGGTAGTGTTTGCTTTAGTGTTAACATTAGTGTTAGTATTAGAGGTAGTGTTTACTTTAGTGTTAACATTAGTGTTAGTATTAGTGGTAGTGTTTGCTTTAGTGTTAACATTAGTGTTAGTATTAGGGGTAGTGTTTGCTTTAGTGTTAACATTAGTGTTAGTATTAGTGGTAGTGTTTGCTTTAGGTTAACATTAGTGTTAATATTAGTATTAGTGGTAGTGTCTGCTTTAGTGTTAACATTAGTGTTAGTATTAGTGGTAGTGTTTGCTTTAGTGTTAACATTAGTGTTAATATTAGTATTAGTGGTAGTGTTTGCTTTAGTGTTAACATTAGTATTAGTATTAGTGGTAGTGTTTGCTTTAGTGTTAACATTAGTGTTAGTATTAGAGGTAGTGTTTGCTTTAGGTTAACATTAGTGGTAGTGTTTGCTTTAGTGTTAACATTAGTGTTAGTATTAGTGGTAGTGTTTGCTTTAGTGTTAACATTAGTGTTAGTATTAGAGGTAGTGTTTGCTTTAGTGTTAACATTAGTGTTAGTATTAGTGGTAGTGTTTGCTTTAGTGTTAAAATTAGTGGTAGTGTTTGCTTTAGGTTAACATTAGTGTTAGTATTAGTAGTAGTGTTTGCTTTAGTGTTAATATTAGTGTTAGTATTAGTAGTAGTGTTTGCTTTAGTGTTAAAATTAGTGTTAGTATTAGTGGTAGTGTTTGCTTTAGTGTTAATATTAGTGGTAGTGTTTGCTTTAGGTTAACATTAGTGTTAGTATTAGTAGTAGTGTTTGCTTTAGTGTTAACATTAGTGTTAGTATTAGTAGTAGTGTTTGCTTTAGTGTTAATATTAGTGGTAGTGTTTGCTTTAGGTTAACATTAGTGTTAGTATTAATATTAGTGGTAGTGTTTGCTTTAGGTTAACATTAGTGTTAATATTAGTATTAGTGGTAGTGTCTGCTTTAGTGTTAACATTAGTGTTAGTATTAGTGGTAGTGTTTGCTTTAGTGTTAACATTAGTGTTAGTATTAGTGGTAGTGTTTGCTTTAGGTTAACATTAGTGTTAATATTAGTATTAGTGGTAGTGTCTGCTTTAGTGTTAACATTAGTGTTAGTATTAGTGGTAGTGTTTGCTTTAGGTTAACATTAGTGTTAATATTAGTGGTAGTGTTTGCTTTAGGTTAACATTAGTGTTAATATTAGTGGTAGTGTTTGCTTTAGGTTAACATTAGTGTTAATATTAGTATTAGTGGTAGTGTTTGCTTTAGTGTTGACATTAGTGTTAGTATTAGTGGTAGTGTTTGATTTAGTGTTAACATTAGTGTTAGTATTAGAGGTAGTGTTTACTTTAGTGTTAACATTAGTGTTAGTATTAGTATTAGTGTTTGCTTTAGTGTTAATATTAGTGGTAGTGTTTGCTTTAGGATAACATTAGTGTTAGTATTAGTGGTAGTGTTTGCTTTAGTGTTAACATTAGTGTTAGTATTAGTGGTAGTGTTTGCTTTAGTGTTAACATTAGTGTTAGTATTAGTGGTAGTGTTTGCTTTAGGTTAACATTAGTGTTAATATTAGTATTAGTGGTAGTGTTTGCTTTAGTGTTAACATTAGTGTTAGTATTAGAGGTAGTGTTTACTTTAGTGTTAACATTAGTGTTAGTATTAGTAGTAGTGTTTGCTTTAGTGTTAATATTAGTGGTAGTGTTTGCTTTAGGATAACATTAGTGTTAGTATTAGTGGTAGTGTTTGCTTTAGTGTTAACATTAGTGTTAGTATTAGTGGTAGTGTTTGCTTTAGTGTTAACATTAGTGTTAGTATTAGTGGTAGTGTTTGCTTTAGGTTAACACTAGTGTTAATATTAGTATTAGTGGTAGTGTTTGCTTTAGTGTTAACATTAGTGTTAGTATTAGAGGTAGTGTTTACTTTAGTGTTAATATTAGTGTTAGTATTAGTGGTAGTGTTTGATTTAGTGTTAACATTAGTGTTAGTATTAGAGGTAGTGTTTACTTTAGTGTTAACATTAGTGTTAGTATTAGTAGTAGTGTTTGCTTTAGTGTTAACATTAGTGTTAATATTAGTGGTAGTGTTTGCTTTAGGTTAACATTAGTGTTAGTATTAGTATTAGTGGTAGTGTTTGCTTTAGTGTTAACATTAGTGTTAGTATTAGTGGTAGTGTTTGCTTTAGGTTAACATTAGTGTTAATATTAGTATTAGTAGTAGTGTTTGCTTTAGTGTTAACATTAGTGTTAATATTAGTGGTAGTGTTTGCTTTAGATTAACATTAGTGTTAGTATTAGTATTAGTGGTAGTGTTTGCTTTAGTGTTAACATTAGTGTTAGTATTAGAGGTAGTGTTTGCTTTAGTGTTAACATTAGTGTTAGTATTAGTGGTAGTGTTTGCTTTAGGTTAACATTAGTGTTAATATTAGTATTAGTGGTAGTGTTTGCTTTAGTGTTAACATTAGTGTTAGTATTAGAGGTAGTGTTTACTTTAGTGTTAATATTAGTGGTAGCATTTGCTCTAGTGTTAACATAAGTGTTAACCTTAGTGGTAGCATTTTCTTTAGTTATAACATTAATGTTAGTATTAGTGGTAGTATTGAGTAAGTGTTACTGTTAGTATTAATGTAAGTATTAGTGGTAGTATTGAGTAAGTGTTACTGTTAGTATTAATGTAAGTATTAGTGGTAGTATTGAGTAAGTGTTACTGTTAGTATTAATGTAAGTATTAGTGGTAGTATTGAGTAAGTGTTACTGTTAGTATTAATGTTAGTATTAGTGGTAGTATTGAGTAAGTGTTACTGTTAGTATTAATGTAAGTATTAGTGGTAGTATTGAGTAAGTTTTTAGTTTAATAATATTTTATTGTACATAAACAATAGGATTGGACAGCAAGTTATACCAACTTATATGAAGTCCTCTCCTTACAAATGATACACATGAATTAATGACAGCAAAACAAAACACAGACAATAGACATTTAAAATTTTGACACTAGAAGAAAATAAGAAGTACAAGTGAAAAAGTGAAAAAGTGAAAAAGTAAAAAATTGCTGACATTAGCCCTAAAATCTTTTTGATTGATTTATAAAAGTTCGAACTTTTCCAAATATTTTGGAGTTGACGTCATAACTATACTTATCGTTCCCAAAGAGCAAAGTTTCAATATTGATATTGATATCGTCGCAATTACTCAGAAGTGTTCTTCTTTCGTTCAGGTATAAAGGACATTCTAGAAAATAATGTATAGCATCTTCAAAAGAAGCACCACAATTACATTTAAAATTATTTATTATATGTATTTTTGACAGATCGGCATTGAGTGAGCTGCATTGGTGTCTAAGTCTAGTATGTAATATACTTAGTTTCCGTGGGCCTTCATTATAATACTTTGGGGTTTTATAAATATCAGCTTTCACTCTGTTTTTAAACGAAGATAATGTAGGAGAATTTCTTATTGATATGCTTAGATTGTTCCAAAGCGAAACGGTAGATGGAATAAATGAGCTTGCTGATGTTCTCAGTCTGCATCTGGGTGGAACATAATTCTGATTATTTCTAAGGTTATAACTATTTACATCTGATGTAATTGGAGGTAAACAGTTAAATAAATAAGGAGGGCATAATTTATTATGAATTTTATAAAAAGTTGTTAATTTACGAGTTTCCCGCCGATTGGCTAAAGTTTCCCATCCAGTCTCAAAATATAATGACTCCTTACTAGCAAATTTTGTCAGACCTGTTACAATTCGTGCCGCTTCTAATTGTATTTTTTCTAATTTTTCAATGTCCCGTTCATAACACCCATCCCACACTTCACATGCATATTCTAGTACTGGTCTGATAAATGTAAGATAGATATTTGACAAAGCTTGTTTAGATAAAATAAATTTTAATTTACGAAGAACATTTACTTGTTTTAATGCTGATCTAGCTATGTTTTCAATATGTACAGTCCAATTTCCATCAGATACAAATGTTACACCCAGATGTTTATGATTATCAACAAGTTCAACTGGTTCGTCATTAAAACGTATGTTTAATTCAGGAATATTAGTATTATTTGATATTATAAGGGCTTTAGTTTTTTTAGGGTTAAAATCTACAAGCCATGTTTTTGCCCATTGATCCAATATTTGTAAATCATTATTTATCTCAATTTGCATCAAATCAAAGTTTTTCCCAGAGTATGACAATGAGGTGTCGTCAGCAAACAGTCTCGCCAAATTGCCTAAGTTATCTGTAATGTCATTAATATATAATAAAAATAATAAAGGGCCAAGTACAGATCCTTGGGGTACACCTGCTTTGACAAGACCAGAATCTGATAGTTCATTATTAACAAACACAAATTGCCTTCTACCACTTAAATAATTTTTAAACCAGATCAAAAGGTCGCCCGATATCCCATACGATTTTAACTTCTTAATAAGCCCCTCATGCCAAACTCTGTCAAAAGCTTTTGAAATGTCACAAAATATTAAAATGGTTGACAATCGTTCGTCTAAATTTTGACATACTCTATGATACATTTCTAATAATTGGTATACAGTAGAATGACCACGAATGAATCCTGATTGGTAGGCATACAGAAGAGAATGTTCAAAAATAAAATTATATGTATACTTATATACAGCACGTTCCATCACTTTCCCTATACAACTTAATAAAGATATGGGTCTATAATTTGAAGGACTGCTTTTGTCGTCTTTTTTGAAAGCTGGCATAACTCGCGCAATTTTCCATGTTGACGGAAATATGCCTTTCTGTAACGAAAAGTTAAAAATAATAGCTAAAGGTATACAAATGGTTTCAGAAGTACTCTTTAACATTTGATGGGTGATGCCGTCATCACCACAAGCTTTACCTATTTTCAATGTTTGTAAAATATCTTTAACATCGTGTTCAGTAATATATATATTAGATAATAATGCATCAGTTCTTGATGGTATATCTGGGGGAACATGATTAGTATCATCAACAAATGAAATAGAACAAAAATATTTGTTCAACAGATTTGCCTTAATCTTGTCATCATATATCAATTCATTTGAATCATTATCATATAAGGGCAGAATAGAATAATTTTGGGACGTTCCTTTCATTAATTTCCGAATCAGTGACCAATAAGATTTCGAATCATTTCTTTGGAGTGAATCTACCAATTCATTTGCACTTAAAAGGAACTGTTCACGGGCATGCTTGATCATATTATTTACCTTATTACGATGGGATTTGTACTTATGTATAGCGGTCGATGACTTTTTTGTTCTTGCAATTTTTTTCAATCGGTTTCGGGTACGGATTTCCCTTTTGATATGGGAATTAAACCATGGCTTATCAGAAGGTCTTACTTGAATCATTTTTGAGGGGATATTTCTCGATATTATCTCAAGGTATTTCTGTGTAAAGCTTGATGACATGATATCAATATCAGTGCATTCTTTGAGATACGATTCCCATTGAAATTCTGATATTTCATTATTAAGTTTTAAGAGGTCTACATGTTTGTATTGCCAAACTTTACGCATATATGTTTTTTTGATTGAGTACGGGATTTTGATATTAATCATTGTTGCATTGTGATCACTTATACTTCTATCAACACCTATTACTTCAGAATCAACAACTATATCTATATTTGAAACAATAACTGGATCCAATAGTGCACCCATCCTTGTTGGCTCATTTATAACATTGGTTAAATCATACAGTGTCATGATTTCGTTCAACTTATGATTAGTTTGAGTAAGTAAATCAACATTAAGATCGCCAGTAATAATTATGTTTTCAGTAAAATTTAATGCTTGTTCAAGGGAGTAATCAAAATTATCCCAAAATGATTCTGTAGTTCCTGGTGGTCGATAAACAACACACACAAGTAGTTTAAAATTTGGAATAAGTACTTCAATCCACAGCATTTCAACCCCATCACAATTTAAATCGTGCCTTTCTTTCACACAAATACCTTGAGAAGTATACACGAGAACGCCACCCCCAAAACTGTTTCTATCTTTTCTAAATATTTTATCGGAAAAACCATCAATACCAATGTCAATATCCAATATATTTCCGTCCAAATGGCTCTCTGTTACACAAATTATAGACGACTCAGAAGCTATGTCTTCTAAATATGACAATTTATTTCGCACACTACGTGCATTTAAATGAAACACAGAAAATTCGTATTCTTCAGGTCCCGGATTTTGATGGATATCATTATCAAGAATCAATAATAGTAAAAGTATTAAAGTAAATTGGATATTTGTCGAAAAGGGAAAGTGACAGGTTTGTGCAAACATGCAGATCAAATTCTGTAAATAAAGCATTACCTTCATAAAATCCAAAATACCAAAACCAAAGAAGACCCTCATTTTTTTAACTAAGGAGGAATAAGCTCTAATATAAAACATACCTATCGACAGTCTATACATACCGATATCATTACCCATTGTCTATATGTATTTTATACTTTGAAGGATTCTGTCGATAGGATTTAAATAGGGATATGTCAGCAATATTAAAAGAATAATGAGAAGTAAATACAAGAATATGAACAATATGTACAATTTCAGTTTCATTTGTGAAAAACATGATTAAGATAGAGAAAATGAATGTTAGGTTCAAAAACATTCAGGAAAAGTGTTTTAGTTTTGTACGAAAGTCAGAAAGATAAATTTTAGTCTCTGAAGATATAAATTTCTTAACATTTGATATTATATTTATAAAAAAGACAAAAAAACAAAAACAAAAACAAATTTTCTATAAAATAAAATAATATATATATATATATATAGTAAAGTAGAATAGTACTATTTTTTCCAACAGAATGCATGAAGTTAAACAAAATGGAAACAAAAAGAAGGAGAATATAAACTTACCAAAATGTTAATAATAGTTTAATGTCTACAGTTTACATATAACAAAAGGACAACAATAATATACAACCTAATGAAGATCAAAAACAAAGAAGGAAATTAAGTCAATATACACAGGAAAACAAATTACTTGCAAGTCAATATTCAAGGGGAGAAAAATCAGAAAAAAGAATACAGACAAAAATATATAAAAAAAAGTGTAATGAAATAAATTAATAATAAACAAGCATTAAATCCACATTACAGTAAACATATTGTATTCTAGTTACCATTGCATAATACATTCGGCAATCTATAAGGAGTTTTGACCAAAAAGTATGAAATGTAGAAGTCATATACACCTATTAGTAGTGGTGAGGTTATTTTAAATTTGTTTCATGTTCAAACACACCTTTCCTTTAATGTAGTCATGGATTATATCAAGATCATATCAATTAATGATTTCTAATGCAATATGCTGAGCTACTACAACATTATATATTATTTACAAGAAATTAATTATTGTAAAAAAAAAAATAAAAAGAATATTGAGTAATATAGAACAGCAAATGACAAATCAAACACACCTTTTATCAGAACGTATACATCATTGAACACGTGGCAGTATGTTTACAAATAAAGCGCCGGATCACTTACATAACACGGACGTGTATGTATGTGGTAGAAGTTAAATATTATATGTATACATGTATATATGGACTAGCGTTTTTGCGTACTTTCGGGAATATGCATTCGTGAATAATAAGGATATTGGGAAAAAAATGTGTTTCTGGATAATTAACAAGTGGCAGAGATGTGGTAAGTAATTCACTGTAAGATAAAGTTGAATGTATCTGTGAAAAATTGGTAGCAGTTTATATAAAACAATCAACAAGCAAACAAAGTTAAGAAATACCCATTAAGCAATGATAAAAAAAAAAAGCAATAATGAATAGACAAGTAACGATCAATTATTACTAAACATTGTGAACAGAAAGTTATATGGCATTGTATGAACACCTTCCGGTAGTAAAAGGATTGATTAAATGCTTATAACAGTTCGATTTTACACTATGTTTGAACACGTGGTAATTTATTTACAAATAGAACTAAGAATAGTGATAATTTGAAAGGGTATAATTTTGAATAAGGGTTCAAGTTTCCCGAAGATATACACTTCCAAAATTACATATATATTTGAACAATTGGGTTATTTGATATAATAGTATTTATCGCCACACTGTCATTAAATGTTTCGGTAGAAGATGCTCATACCGTTTCGAGTACACCCTATATTTAAACACGTGATTGTTTGTTTACAAACACAATGAGAGATAATTCATCAAATACACACACATATATATATTCAATTTAATTTGGAAGTGTAAAATTATTGATAATAGAGCCTAGTCAAAATAAATATATATTTGATAATTTGGTTACTGGCATAATTTAGTTTATAGTATAATATATTTTAAATATTTTTCATTCCTGTACAATTTAAGGTAGAAAAAAAATATATTAACAGTGCAGCTAAACTACATGGGTATTTTTTTACAACTCTTTAAGAAAAAGAATACTGTATGCAATTTCAAGTACAAAAATGCTCAAGAATATATTATAGTTGAATGTTTATTATTTTTTTTTACAAACGTTCGTCAAATTACTGGATGAGATCATTAATATCTTGGATACATCTGATGAATGTCTTCCTGGAGTAAGTGTTACTGTTAGTATTAGTGGTAGTATTGAGTAAGTGTTACTGTTAGTATTAATGTAAGTATTAGTGGTAGTATTGAGTAAGTGTTACTGTTAGTATTAATGTAAGTATTAGTGGTAGTGTTGAGTAAGTGTTACTGTTAGTATTAATGTTAGTATTAGTGGTAGTATTGAGTAAGTGTTACTGTTAGTATTAATGTAAGTATTAGTGGTAGTATTGAGTAAGTGTTACTGTTAGTATTAGTGGTAGTATTGAGTAAGTGTTACTGTTAGTATTAATGTAAGTATTAGTGGTAGTATTGAGTAAGTGTTACTGTTAGTATTAATGTAAGTATTAGTGGTAGTATTGAGTAAGTGTTACTGTTAGTATTAATGTTAGTATTAGTGGTAGTATTGAGTAAGTGTTACTGTTAGTATTAATGTAAGTATTAGTGGTAGTATTGAGTAAGTGTTACTGTTAGTATTAATGTAAGTATTAGTGGTAGTATTGAGTAAGTGTTACTGTTAGTATTAATGTAAGTATTAGTGGTAGTATTGAGTAAGTGTTACTGTTAGTATTAATGTTAGTATTAGTGGTAGTATTAGTGTAGGCATTCTTGTTATTGTTGGTGCATTTGAGTTAGTGATAAGATTTGAGTTAGTGATAACATTTGAGTTAGTGATAAGATTTGAGTTAGTGATAACATTTGAGTTAGTGATAAGATTTGAGTTAGTGATAACATTTGAGTTAGTGATAACATTTGAGTTAGTGATAAGATTTGAGTTAGTGATAACATTTGAGTTAGTGATAACATTTGAGTTAGTGATAACATTTGAGTTAGTGATAACATTTGAGTTAGTGATAAGATTTGAGTTAGTGATAACATTTGAGTTAGTGATAAGATTTGAGTTAGTGATAACATTTGAGTTAGTGATAACATTTGAGTTAGTGATAAGATTTGAGTTAGTGATAACATTTGAGTTAGTGATAAGATTTGAGTTAGTGATAAGATTTGAGTTAGTGATAACATTTGAGTTAGTGATAAGATTTGAGTTAGTGATAACATTTGAGTTAGTGATAACATTTGAGTTAGTGATAACATTTGAGTTAGTGATAACATTTGAGTTAGGGTTATCATTAGTGTTAGTATGTATATGTTATCTGGATGTGAATTGATTGATACCGAAAATATCAGCCTGCCGAACCAGAATATGAAGTTTGGTGGTGAGTGAGCGAAGCGAACGAGTCACAAGCTTCATATTCTGTCGAGCAGGCTGATATTTTTCAGTATCAATCATATTCACATTCAGATAACATGTTTATCATCCTTAAATCAAACATAAACACGGATACATCTATATTTGTATTTTCGCGGGAAAAAATCAGACGATTTCAAAATATTCAAAATACGTTTCCCCAAAACATAGTTCATAAGTAGTTTGCAAATATACCATTCATTTTTACAGGTTTATATAAATGTTAAGATTGTTGAATTGTTCCTTTAATGGTGATATTCATTGTTTTTTTTTTATTACAAACATCAAAGTCGGCAATAGGATTCACCGGTTTTGTTTACCAATGCCGTTCCGTTTTAGAAAACACAAAAGTCACAACTTCACTTATGACGTAAAAATTATGACGTCTCAGCAGAGGTTATCAAGAATTGTGACAAGTACATTTTTGTAGGATGATGTTTGTTGATATTGCTGACACGACAGTTCCTAATTTGATATATGTTTAAAAAATAAAATGTTAACTAGCTAATGGTGTTGCTGAATTTTATTAGTTCACCTGGACCAAAGGTCCAGGTGAACTATTGCCATCACTTGGCGTCCGTCGTCTGTCGTCTGTCGTCTGTCGTCTGTAGTCTGTCGTCTGTCGTCTGTCGTCTGTAAACTTTTCACATTTCAAGCTTCTTCTCCGAAACCACTTGGCCGATTGGAACCGAACTTAGCAGGAATGTTCCTTGGATGGTCCTCTACAAAGTTACTGTTTTTCGTTCCAGTCGGATATTCAATATGGCTGCCAGGGCCAATAATATGCTCTGATTGGCTGAAATTTCAAAGATCTTCTTCTCCGAAACTAATGAACTGACTGAACCCAAACTGTAAAGGAATGATCATTGGAATGTCCTTTACCAAGTTACTGTTTTTTATGCCGATCGGAAATCCAAGATGGCCGCCATCGCAGGACATAGATTAACATTGGACCCTATGGGAAAATGTTCAAATGCCTTCTTCTCAGAAACTACAAATATTATTAAAGCCAAACTGTACATGAATGTTCATTGGATGGTCCTCTACAATCTTAAGGTTTTTTGTTCCGATATGAAATTCAAAATGGCGGCTACGGCAGGACTTAGTTTAACATTGGACCCTATGGGAAAAATGTTTCAAAATGCTTCTTCTCTGAAACCACTTGGACAGTTGAAACCAAACTGCCCAGGAATGATCATTGGAAGGTCCTCTACAAATTTTCTGTTTTTTATGCCGATCGGAAATCCAAGATGGCTGCCACCGCAGGACATAGATTAACATTGGACCCTATGGGAAAATGTTCAAATGCCTTCTTCTCAGAAACTACAAATATTATTAAAGCCAAACTGTACATGAATGTTCATTGGATGGTCCTCTACAATCTTAAGGTTTTTTGTTCCGATATGAAATTCAAAATGGCGGCTACGGCAGGACTTAGTTTAACATTGGACCCTATGGGAAAAATGTTTCAAAATGCTTCTTCTCTGAAACCACTTGGACAGTTGAAACCAAACTGCCCAGGAATGATCATTGGAAGGTCCTCTACAAATTTTCTGTTTTTTATGCCGGTCGGAAATCCAAGATGGCCGCCACCGCAGGACATAGATTAACATTGGACCCTATGGGAAAATGTTCAAATGCCTTCTTCTCAGAAACTACAAATATGATTAAAGCCAAACTGTACATGAATGTTCATTGGATGGTCCTCTACAATCTTAAGGATTTTTGTTCCGATATGAAATTCAAAATGGCGGCTACGGCAGGACTTAGTTTAACATTGGACCCTATGGGAAAAATGTTTCAAAATGCTTCTTCTCTGAAACCACTTGGACAGTTGAAACCAAACTGCCCAGGAATGATCATTGGAAGGTCCTCTACAAATTTAAGGTTTTTTATGCCGGTCGGAAATCCAAGATGGCCGCCACCGCAGGACATAAATTAACATTGGACCCTATGCGAAAATATTCAAATGCCTTCTACTCAGAAACTACAAATATTATTAAAGCCAAACTGTACATGAATGTTCATTAAATGGTCCTCTACAAACTTTACGTTTTTTGTTCTGGTATGAAATTCAAAATGGCGGCTACGGCAGGACTTAGTTTAACATTGGACCCTATGGGAAAAATGTTTCAAAACGCTTCTTCTCTGAAACCACTTGGATAATTGAAACCAAACTGCCTAGGAATGATCATTGGAAGGTCCTCTACACATTTTATGTTTTTTATGCCGATCGGAAATCCGAGATGGCCACCACCGCAATACATAGATTAACATTGGACCCTATGGGAAAATGTTCAAATGCCTTCTACTCAGAAACTACAAATATGATTAAAGCCAAACTGTACATGAATGTTCATTAGATGGTCCTCTACAAACTTTACGTTTTTTGTTCTGGTATGAAATTCAAAATGGCGGCTACGGCAGGACTTAGTTTAACATTGGACCCTATGGGAAAAATGTTTCAAAATGCTTCTTCTCTGAAACCACTTGGACAGTTGAAACTAAACTGCCCAGGAATGATCATTGGAAGGTCTTCTACAAATATTTTGTTTTTTATGCCGGTCGGAAATCCAAGATGGCCGCCACCGCAGGACATAGATTAACATTGGACCCTATGGGAAAATATTCAAATGCCTTCTACTCAGAAACTACAAATATGATTAAAGCCAAACTGTACATGAATGTTCATTAGATGGTTCTCTACAAACTTTACGTTTTTTGTTCTGGTATGAAATTCAAAATGGCGGCTACGGCAGGACTTAGTTTAACATTGGACCCTATGGGAAAAATGTTTCAAAACGCTTCTTCTCTGAAACCACTTGGATAATTGAAACCAAACTGCCCAGGAATGATCATTGGAAGGTCCTCTACAAAGTTTCTGTTTTTTTTTGCCGATCGGAAATTCAAGATGGCCGCCACCGCAGGACATAGATTAACATTGGACCCTATGGGAAAATGTTCAAATGCCTTCTTCTCAGAAACTACAAATATGATTAAATCCAAACTGTACATGAATGTTCATTGGATGATTCTCTACAAACAATACGTTTTTTGTTCCGATATGAAATTCAAAATGGCGGCTACGGCAGGACTTAGTTTAACATTGGACCCTATGGGAAAAATGTTTCAAAATGCTTCTTCTCTGAAACCACTTGGACAGTTGAAACCAAACTGCCCAGGAATGATCATTGGAAGGTCCTCTACAAAGTTTCTGTTTTTTATGCCGGTCGGAAATCCAAGATGGCCACCACCGCAGGACATAGATTAACATTGGACCCTATGGGAAAATGTTCAAATGCCTTCTTCTCAGAAACTACAAATATGATTAAAGCCAAACTGTACATGAATGTTCATTGGATGGTCCTCTACAAACTTTGCGTTTTTTGTTCCGATATAAAATTCAAAATGGCGGCTACGGCAGGACTTAGTTTAACATTGGACCCTATGGGAAAAATGTTTCAAAAGCTTCTTCTCTGAAACCACTTGGATAATTGAAACCAAACTGCCCAGGAATGATCATTGGAAGGTCCTCTACAAGGTGTGTGTTTTTTATGCCGATCGGAAATCCAAGATGGCCACCACCGCAGGACATAGATTAACATTGGACCCTATGGGAAAATGTTCAAATGCCTTCTTCTCAGAAACTACAAATATGATTAAAGCCAAACTGTACAAGAATGTTCATTGGATGGTCCTCTACAAACTTTACGTTTTTTGTTCCGATATGAAATTCAAAATGGCGGCTACGGCAGGACTTAGTTTAACATTGGACCCTATGGGAAAAATGTTTCAAAATGCTTCTTCTCTGAAACCACTTGGACAGTTGAAACCAAACTGCCCAGGAATGATCATTGGAAGGTCCTCTACAAAGTTTCTGTTTTTTATGCCGGTCGGAAATCCAAGATGGCCACCACCGCAGGACATAGATTAACATTGGACCCTATGGGAAAATGTTCAAATGCCTTCTTCTCAGAAACTACAAATATGATTAAAGCCAAACTGTACATGAATGTTCATTGGATGGTCCTCTACAAACTTTGCGTTTTTTGTTCCGATATAAAATTCAAAATGGCGGCTACGGCAGGACTTAGTTTAACATTGGACCCTATGGGAAAAATGTTTCAAAACGCTTCTTCTCTGAAACCACTTGGATAATTGAAACCAAACTGCCCAGAAATGATCATTAGAAGGTCCTCTACAAGGTGTGTGTTTTTTATGCCGATCGGAAATCCAAGATGGCCACCACCGCAGGACATAGATTAACATTGGACCCTATGGGAAAATGTTCAAATGCCTTCTTCTCAGAAACTACAAATATGATTAAAGCCAAACTGTACATGAATGTTCATTGGATGGTCCTCTACAAACTTTACGTTTTTTGTTCCGATATGAAATTCAAAATGGCGGCTACGGCAGGACTTAGTTTAACATTGGACCCTATGGGGGAAATGTTTGAAAACGCTTCTTCTCTGAAACCACTAGAACAGTTGAAACCAAACTGCCCAGGAATGATCATTGGAAGGTCCTCTACAAATTTTATGTTTTTTATGCCGATCGGAAATCCAAGATGGCCGCCACCACAATACATAGATTAACATTGGACCCTATGGGAAAATGTTCAAATGCCTTCTTCTCAGAAACTACAAATATTATTAAAGCCAAACTGTACATGAATGTTCATTGGATGGTCCTCTACAAACGTTAGGTTTTTTGTTCCGATATGAAATTCAAAATGGCGGCTACGGCAGGACTTAGTTTAACATTGGACCCTATGGGAAAAATGTTTCAAAACGCTTCTTCTCTGAAACCACTTGGACAATTGAATCCAAACTGCACAGGAATGATCATTGGAAGGTCCTCTACAAAGTTTCTGTTTTTTTATGCCGATCGGAAATCCAAGATGGCCACCACCGCAGGACATAGATTAACATTGGACCCTATGGGAAAATGTTCAAATGCCTTCTTCTCAGAAACTACAAATATGATTAAAGCCAAACTGTACATGAATGTTCATTGAATGGTCCTCTACAAAATATACGTTTTTCATTCTGATATGAAATTCAAAATGGTGGCTACGGCAGGACTTAGTTTAACATTGGACCCTATGGGAAAAATGTTTCAAAATGCTTCTTCTCTGAAACCACTTGGACAGTTGAAACCAAACTGCCCAGGAATGATCATTGGAAGGTCCTGTTTTTTATGCCGATCGGAAATCCAAGATGGCTGCCACCACAGGTCATAGTATTAACACAGAACCATATGGGGAAAATACAGAAATATATTCTTCTCTGAAGCTATTGCACTGATTGAACCTAAACTGTGCATCAATCATTGGAAGGTCCTTTACAAACTTTGTGTTTTTTATGTTGATCGTAATTCCAAGATGACGCAGGACATAGTTTTTACATAGGACCAATTGGTTTTTTTTATTACCAGGTGAACGATACAGGCTCTTGAGAGCCTCTGGTTTACTTTTGTCATCTTCACAGGAATTATCGTTTAAATGTTGGGAGAATTTGGTGATAACTCCTGTTCATTGTTGATAAGTCCAGCTCAGCTCACGCGAACTTTGATACAAGTTTTGTTTATGGATTCAGCAGGTAGATATAGCGGGAGGGAAGGATGATAATATTGTTTATCTGTCTTCAGGACATGATACAACAGCTAGTGTTTTGGGCTGGAGTATGTATAGTCTGGCAAAACATAAAGATATACAAGAAAAAGTCTACAAAGAAATCAAAGAAGTTACAGGATCTAATCACTATATTGATAGGTAAAATTACTTAACAGTCATTCCTTTTTATACAGGGGGCTGTCATAGTTTTGATCGTATGGTAGTTAGATTTATAACTACCTATGCAATCAGTACCCATCACCACTAAATGTTGTTAGTTGGAATCCAACTCAGGTGAAGTGTACTCGATACAGCATTATGTGATTAAGTTTGTCAGTGACTTGCAGCGGGTCAGTGGTTTTCTCCAGGTACTCAGATTTCCTCCAACAATGAAAACTGACTGCCATAATTTAACTGAAATATTATTGAAAGTGGCATTAAACACCATAATCCCCCTTTTTATACAATCTAATATTTTGTGGTTAAATAATATTGTTATGGATCTGTCGTCATTGTTATCATCCACCTGTTGTCAAAATGGTTTCCATGCTATAACTTTTGTTGTAGTTGACAGGTCCTTCTGACATTTTAGAACATGATCCCTGTCACAGAATAAAGGTTGAGAATGATTATTACCTGTTGTCAAAATGGTTTCCATGCTATAACTTTTGTTGTAGTTGACAGGTCCTTCTGACATTTTAGAACATGATCCCTGTCACAGAATAAAGGTTGAGAATGATTATTTGGGGCTCTAGCCCTACCCATTTCAAAATAAGAGTTCCAAGATTCCAAAAGGATGATTTTTTTTGTCTTGCTTGCGACAAAAGATGAGATATAGTTATTACTTTTCCAGTAGCATCAGAATCCATAGCATTAAAAATAATCAAGTTTTTGTAATTAGGTCAGTGTCTCCATTACCATACAATCTAGGCTCACCATTTTTTATCCACACATAGATCATGGAGAAAACATGTCATTAAACTTTTTGAGTATGTTTATCCTACTTGTACTAAGAAAACAACAATCATGAGTATAAGGTTTATGACTATAACACTTACGATTCTAAAACTTTCAAGTACAAGATTCACACTTGTACTCCGAAATTATTCAATTAGAACACTCATAACATTGTATTTTTGTTATGTACAATGTTCTAATTGGCTATTTTTCGAGTACGAGTTTAGAAATAGTACTCGAAGGTTTTATGACTGTAAGACCTTGACTATCACACATCTATGTGTACTATAGGTCAAGTTGATATGTTCTCCATATGCTTATTATAAAAGATCAGTGATGTAATGGTTAGTGTGTTCCCCTTGAGTGTGTTACATCATGGGTTCAAGCCCCTTCAACTAAAGCCTATAACATAGGGATTTGCTGTTTTTCCACTAAGCACACATTTTTAAGAAGCAAGAGCAAATACTGGTTGGCTTGGAATCAAGATAATGTGTCAGAATGGGTCGACATATGTCTACCCGCGGACTGTTGTTTTAGTGAGCTAACACTATAAAAATCCTAACCAAACATGTTGGACCTCATCATGACATCATTTCATTGAATATAACTTGTTGTTGCCATGGTTTTGCCGTCATATAACTGAAAACTTGCTCATTTGGCTTTAAGCAAAAATTAGTCACTCACTGTTTAATTTTCTTTTCATAATAGTGTAACAGGAACACCCCTACTGAAGGTTTTAGGAACCGTAGTAGGTTCATAATCACCTCTGCTAACTGCGTTAGTGGAGATATTCTTTAGCTTAGTTGGTAGAGCGGTGGCTTACAATGCTTACAAAGGTCCCGACATCGAATCCCATCGGGGACATTGAATTTTTCGGAGATAAAACATGCTCTACTGTTACAATATATTTTCAGTTCAGATATTCCAAAGTTAAAATACCTGTCAAGTTTCCTGAAGGAAGTGATGAGATTACACACACCAGTACCAATTGTAAACAGGACGCTGGAGGAACCTGTTGTTGTTGATGGAGAAGAGTTACCAGCAGGAATAATGGTAGATCTTTGTATGTACCACACTCATAATCATCCTGATGTCTGGCAAAATCCTACAGTAAGTTTTATCTCAATTGATTGATTGATTGATTGATTGATTGGTGTTTAATGCCAACTTTAGCAATATTTCAGCTATATCAGGGGTTTTTATTTCAATGATTCTGTTGTATTACATGTACCGGTAGTTTGGTTTCAGTTTGTTTTATGGTGTTTAACGTCACTTTCAACAATATTTCAGTTATATTGTGGTGGTTAGTTTTATTGGTGCAGGAAACTGGAGTACCCAAAGAAAACCACTGATTTGTTTCAAGTCACTGACAAACTTTATCACATAATTTTGTATCGAACACACCTAAGGAAGAATTTTTTCGAGTACACTTTCCATGAGCAGGATTCAAACTGACAACTTTACTGTTGATAGGCACTGATTGCACAGGTAGTTGTTATCCCAACTACCATACGATTACTACCATGATTGCCCAAGCTTCTAAAAAGTGAGAAACAATGTCATTAGTCTGATAATCAAAATTCTCTTATTAATAATTTATGTATTTTTTTCAGGAATTTAAACCAGAGAGATTTGAAGGAGACAAACACCATAAGATGGATCCTTACAGTTTTACTCCATTTTCTGCTGGACCAAGGTGAGTTATCTCCCTTTAAGATGACTAGTCTTCTGTCTTATAAAAAGATCAGTCATTCTCACTTGGAAAATGATAGCTTTAAAGAAATTTACATATTTATATAACACATTGTTAGTGAAAACACATCGGTGGTGTAATGGTTAGCGTGCTCGCTTCGACTGCCGTAGATCGTGGTTTCGAACCCTGGTTGGGTCAAACGAAAGACTATAAAATTGGTATCTGTTGCTTCTCCGCTAAGCAATCAGCATTAAGGAATGAGAGCAAACACTGACTGGCTTGAAATCCAGATAATGTGTCCAAATGGAGTGACATGTCTATCCTCAGAATGTTGTTTCAGTAAGCTAGCCCTATAAAAATCCAACTAAATGTATTGGTTTATTACAAAGCAGACATCGTTATCATCTCATTGAAATGTAACTTGTTCTCGCCATGATATGTAGCTGAAAAATTTCTAGCTTAAATAGCAATCACTTACTCAGTCATGGTTAGTCACATTATTCCTAAAATCCTATCACAAAATATTTTATCTGTTTTACTACATTTATTTTATGCTGCCACTTTTACTTATTTTCTAAATATCCATGATGAAGATTGGCATTCCATTTGTGACACGGCCATCATGCTTGTGATCGTATGCAATCAGTGCCTATCACCACTGATGTTGTGGGTTCGAATCTCGATCAGGGCGGGGCGTACAACATTATGTGATAAAGTTTATCAGTGACTTGGGACAGGTCGATGGTTTTCTTCGGGTCCTCTGGTTTCCTCCACCAATGAAAATGACCGCCACAATATAAATGAAATATTGTTGAAAGTCCATAAAACCAACCAAATCCATTTGTGACATGTATGATCATTTTTTATGCATTTGTTAATTTTCTTTTTGTTGATTTTAGGAATTGTATTGGACTCAACTTTGCACAGAACGAGGAAAAAGTATTTGTAGCAAGAATTGTTGAGAGGTAATGAAGCCCATTTTATACCATAGCTTAGAATTTGAATGAAAAGTATTGAAATGAAAAACAAACAAAAAACACTGTCAAACAAATCCATACTCCAATACGGTTGTTTCTAATCATTTCCATTCTGTCAAAATTTTGTTATTTTCGTCCGCCAAATCACGTGGTTTTGATGGCTATACAAGCACTAGATTTCCGGTGTCAATGTACACAACAAAAACTTTAATCGATATGTGCCGTTTTAACGTTCGATCCTCAGCTTAAAAAAATCTTAACATTTTCTGTAAAAGACAGATATCAATTAAATTATTTTATTTGTATCAAGCAAAAACATGAATACAGAGACAATTACTTCTTTAAAATTAATTTCTTTTCTTTCTTTATTTACTGCTGTCAGTATCATGAAACGAAAACGATCTTCCTTTATATATTTCTAATATCAGACATATACTGGGGTACCGAACATCAGTATTTATTCAGCCGTTTCCTTGGTGTCTCCCTATTACAATTACTTATAATCTAACGCATCTACAGCTATGAAATGCTGAGGTTGTCACAGTAATAGCGTAAACACCGGAAGTCGTCTGCCAAGTGTTTCAGACGTCAAGACACGAAAAAGACGGAATGTGGTCGGAATTGACATGATTTGAAACAACCGTATTAAAAAATTATAGAAACAGAGGCAATGAGATTTTGGCAGTCAAATGCTTATTATCATTAATGATGTAATGGTCCTTGGATAGTCCTCTTCCAATATTCTGTCTGGTAAACTTGTCTCACATCCATGGCTTCTGATTTGTTGAAAAATTGGAAATCTTCTACTTCAGATCCACTGAGTAGAATGAGACTAACTTTTGTTCGAATAGATTTTTGATAATCCTCTTCCAAAATTGTGTCTTGATTTTCCAAGATGGCTGCCTCGCCTGGTTATTCAAGTTTTTATTTTCAAGCATTGTCTGAAGTTTCTAATATAATTATATGTAAAATTATGTTCGGCCAAAAAAAAATATATGTGTGTTTACTGTCACATGTCAAAAAAATCTAGGGTCGGTCGGTCGGGATTAATTTTTTTTTTTTTTTTTTTATTATCGACAAAACCGGAAATAGTCGTTCCCGATTCCGGAATCCGATTCCGGTATTTAATTTTCGAAAATTCCGGTAAAATGACGAATTATGCAGTTTTTCTACCTTCTTTGCTATCAATTTCGACAAAAAGCTAGCAGTTGAATAAATAAAACATTGCTGCTGGTTAAACAACAAAAATGGTTATCCGAATTCTGTGTAAAAATGCATAGGGTCGCTAGCAAAAATTAGGGTAGGTCGGGTGACCGTAAACACACATTTTTTTTTTTTGGCCTTATGTTTAGCTCACCTCACATGTCATCACTTTGCGTTCTTTGTCAGTTGTGTGTAAATTGTACATAAATTTTACTCATTTGCTCTGAAACAACTGGGCCAAATGAACCAAAACTAATCTCCCCTTATCAGGCCTTTCAATAAGGGGTGGCTACCAGGTACTTTTACCCACCTAAAATGGTCTTTGGTGCCTCCTGATTTTATAGAGAGTTGTATAAGATATTCATGAAAATTGTTCAAATTTTAATAAAAAAGTACTGCCTGTAAATAGTGAAGTACTGGTAGACGTAAAAATATTGAAAGCCCTGCTGTATAAGAATTTGTTTATCTGGTCCATGTTTCTATTTATTTAAATATATGTTTGACTACTATTTTTGTTTTTACAGATTTGAGATTTCATTAGATGAGGATCATGAAGTCATACCATTTATGGAGGTTGTGATGAGAGCAAAAACAGGAATAATGGTCAACTTTAAAGACAGAGCTCCATAAACAACTGTGGATTCGATATTAGAAAACAAAATTAACTGTTACTTATGTTTATTTCTGGAGATTCAGAGATCCATAAACAGCTGTTTGATGTTAGCTGTGGAATTGCAGCTCTTATGTTTTTTGTTGTTGTTTTTTTTTAACTTTTTTGGAATTCTGACACCAATTGGGGTCGAACATTACAGGTATTATAATCTCTTGTCGATTTCATCGAATAACTAAATTGACCCTGTCAGTTCAATAAATATTTTTATTTTGAACTAGACAAATGTGATTATAGTACCAGAAAGGCCATATCTCAGTTGGAGTCAGGCTTCTGCAAGTCTACAAATAGGTAAAATGCATAGCTTTGTGGTCACAAAGAAAAAAAAACTCTTGAGCTACGATTTCACAGATAAATTTTATTTAAAAAACAAAATAATTGTTTATTGTTACTTCTGTATTTTGTATTTTTTTTTATCTTTTTTGTGGAGATTCATTTTTTGAATTTGAAAATTGGTTTCTTAACTTTTCAGGAATAATCTTACTTCAATGCATAATTTTATTTTTATTATTGTACATATAATATTTTAAATAATTGTTGAACATAAATTTATAAAGATATTTTCTATTCATACATAATATTTTACATGCACGATTTGTTTGGGAGTTTTAATTTGTTTATTTGTAAATATTTTTTTAATTTTGATTATGCGCTACTGATAATAATATAGTTCACAAGTTCAGTAACCTAAGACAGATATTATTTTTGTCCCACCCCCCTTTCCATATTATTTTCTTCCTGTTCGTCAATACATCACAAAAGTATGTATGCACAACTCCTGTTACATATTAAATAGGAATTTCACAAAACTTTGCATGCTTGTGTATTTTGAAATGAAGATTTGTATATCATTGTAGTAATTTGATCAGACTATTTCTGAATGAGTTATTGCCCTTTTTCACTTAGTATATTTCATTAAAAGTTTGAAAGCCAAATTCGCCTATATTTTATATAAAAATTCTACAAAATTTGCATGCATGCTTATTACCATATGAAAATTTTCATATCGTTAAGGCAGTTTGATCAGATAATTTTTGAATGAGATAGTCAAACTTACCCTAACGGTCACTTGAAATAAACGGCCACCTCTCTTTTCCGGTCACTCTCAGGTCCCTCCGTGGATTTTTATGTAATAAATTAACTTAAATTAACGGTCACTTCCTTTACGCGGCCAACGACCAGAAAAATTTGTCCCAATAATACCTATTTTAACGGTCACAAATATTTTTTTTTTGTCGCTTGCGGATAGCATTCGTGATTAACACAGTATTGATTTTTGCTTCAGTCACGTGACATCTTATTTGATCATGTGGCAAATTATCTCCCCTGTCGTGGTTTACATGTCAACAGAATAACCCCAGGCTAGAACTTGGCAATCAACGATGATTAAGTTTAAATTAAAGTTGATTAATTTAATTAAGATGTCCAGAACAGGTGTAACAGGTAAGTTCACAACAAGTGAGTAAAATTTAAGACTTTAAATAAAGAAAAACGATATTGTTTTGTCAGTCAGTCATAAAAATGTCACTCAAGGTGTTAACGTTATCCGAAAGAGTTGAAGCCATCAAACTACATGACGGTGGGAAAAGTTCTCGAGATGTTGCACAGATAATGGACGTTGGAAGAACGCAAATTCAACAGATTATTAAAAGGAAAAGTGAAGTTCTTGACGATTATGAAAGCAATGTCAGCAACGATCGGAAGAGAGAAGTTTTAATTCTGGAATATTTGTAATACTTAAAAAATTGTGAACATTGAATTACAGGTCACCTTTATTAAGCAACCAGTTTTTGCCGGCCCTTAAGTGGCTGCTTAAATCAAGTTTGACTGTATATCTTTTTTCGCCTTAAGTATTTCATCAAAATGTTTGTATGTGGAACTCGTCCAACATTTTTTTATTGGATTTACTCAAAACCTTTGCTTGCTTGCTTATTACCATATGAAGATTTTCATATTATTATTTCAGTTTGATCAGACCATTTTTGAAGGAGTTATTGCCCATTTTGACATTGCTCCTACTTTTTAATAGGTATTACAGGAAGTGGGAGAGGGGATGTATTTGTTTTTGTGTTATTTGTTAGTTGAACATGTTAAATCTTCTATGACATGCCAATAAATATGTACATTTAAAACGATTCAAATGCAGGATATGTCATTGTGGAGTTTTAGTTGCATAAAATGTCATCTTTCAGTTTGACACTAGTTTCCATTTCCAACCGCATTTGAGATACACAGAGAATATGTTATTAATATTCATATTTCTGTCCTCAACTCCTTTGGCTTAAAGCGAGCACCCGAGTTCACCCCTTTTTTTGTGTTGCTCATCTTTTTAGTTTTAGGTGTTGTTCTATTATGTGTCTTTACATTCTGAGTTCCTTGTTGTGATGTCCATTACGATTTCCACATAAAAACAATGTTCGGTTCTTCTTTACATTCAGTTGTTTGTAGGAGGTCTCATGTCTTATTTACGTTATTTGCGTTTGTTTACGTATAGTGGTGTCCAACACATATTGCGTTTTTGTTTTTGTTTTGTTTGTATTCGTCTATGTTGCCAATTTCTCTGGATTGTCCTTTTTTTATTGCCCCTGCAGTATTCTCCGACGTTTATTTAGTAGGTTGATTGTTCTAATTGGTTGTTGAAACTGATATAATTTTGGTGATGTTAATTTTAGTTCTATCATGACAAACTTTTTAATGTACTGGTGGTTGTTTTTATTTTCCAACGAAATTTTGTGATATTTAATTTTTTTTTAATTTAATTTTTAGTACATGTTTTATTTACCAATACAATCTTATGTGATGTAGCTTTCAATGCAGAATATGAGAAACCATTTCAATCTTATGTGATGGAACTTTCAATGCAAAATTTGTGAAACCAATACAATCTTATGTGATGGAACTTTCAATGCAAAATTTGTGAAACCAATACAATCTTATGTGATGTAACTTTTAATGCAAAATTTGTGAAACCAATACAATCTTATGTAATGGAACTTTCAATGCAAAATTTGTGAAACCAATACAGTCTTATATGATGTAACTTTCAATGCAAAATTTGTGAAACCACTACAATCTTATGTAATGAAAGTTTCAATGTAAAATTTGTGAAACCAATACAATCTTATGTGATGTAGCTTTCAATGCAAAATATGAGAAACCAATACAATCTTATGTGATGTAACTTTCAATGCAAAATTTGTGAAACCAATACAATCTTATGTAATGGAACTTTCAATGCAAAATTTGTGAAACCAATACAGTCTTATATGATGTAACTTTCAATGCAAAATTTGTGAATCCAATACAATCTTATGTAATGGAACTTTCAATGCAAAATTTGTGAAACCAATACAGTCTTATATGATGTAACTTTCAATGCCAAATTTGTGAAACCACTACAATCTTATGTAATGAAAGTTTCAATGTAAAATTTGTGAAACCAATACAATAATATGTGATGTACATTTCAATGCAAAATTTGTGAAACCAATACAATCTAATATGATGTAACTTTCAATGCAAAATATGTCAAACCACCAATACAATCTTATATGATGTTATTTTCAATGCAAAATTTGTGAAACCAATGCAATCGAATGTGATGTAGCTTTCAATGCAAAATATGTGAAACCAATACAGTCTTGTGTAATGGAACTTTCAATGCAAAATTTGTGAAACCAATACAATCTTATGTGCTGTAACTTTCAGTGCAAAATTTGTGAAACCAATACAATTTTATGTAATGGAACTTTCAATACTAACTTTGTGAAACCAATACAATTTTATATGATGTAGCTTTCAATGTAAAATATGTGAAACCAATACAGTCTTATGTGATGTACCTTTCAGTGCAAAATTTGTGAAACCAATACAATCTTAAGTGATGTAACTTTCAATGCAAAATATGTAAAACCAATACAATCTTATGTGATGTTATTTTCAATGCAAAATTTGTGAAACCAATGCAATCGAATGTGATGTAACTTTCAATGCAAAATATGTGAAACCAATACAGTATTATGTAATGGAACTTTCAATGCAAAATTTCTGAAACCAATACAATTTTATGTAATGGAACTTTCAATACTAACTTTGTGAAACCAATACAATTTTATATGATGTAGCTTTCAATGCAAAATATGTGAAACCAATACAATCTTATGTGATGTACCTTTCAGTGCAAAATTTGTGAAACCAATACAATCTCATGTAACGGAACTTTCAATACTAACTTTGTGAAACCAAGGCAATTTTATATGATGTAGCTTTCAATGCAAAATTTGTGAAACCAATATAATTTTATGTGGGGTAACTTTCAATGCAAAATTTGTGAAACCAATACAATCTTATGTGAGGTAACTTTCAAAGCAAAATTTGTGAAACCAATACAATCTTATATGATGTAACTTTCAATGCAAAATTTGTGAAACCAATACAATCTTGAGTGATGTAACTTTCAATGCAAAATTTGTGAAACCAATACAATCTTATATGATGTAGCTTTCAATGCAAAATTTGTGAAACCAATAGTCTTATATGATGTAACTTTCAATGCAAAATTTGTGAAACCAATACAATCTTATGTGATATAACTTTCAATGCGAAATTTGTGAAACCAATACAATCTTATGTGATGTAACTTTCAAAGTAAAATTTGCGAAACCAATACAATCTTATATGATGTAGCTTTCAATGCAAAATTTGTGAAACCAATACAATCTTAAGTGATGTAACTTTCAATGCAGAATTTGTGAAACCAATACAATCTTGAATGATGTAACTTTCAATGCAAAATTTGTGAAACCAATAGTCATATATAATGTAACTTTCAATGCAAAATTTGTGAAATCAATAGTCATATATGATGTAACTTTCAATGCAAAATTTGTGAAACCAATACAATCTTACGTGATATAACTTTCAATGCAAAATTTGTGAAACCAATAATCATATATAATGTAACTTTCAATGCTAAATTTGTGAAACCAATACAGTCTTATATGATGTAACTTTCAATGCAAAATTTGTGAAACCAATACAGTCTTATGTGGTGTAACTTTCAATGCAACATTTGTGAAACCAATACAGTCTTATGTGGTGTAACTTTCAATGCAAAATTTGTGAAGCCAATACAGTCTTATGTGGTATAACTTTCAATGCAAAATTTGTGAAACCAATACAATCGTGTGTGATGTAATTTTAATGCAAAATGTTTGAATATTCCATTAAATAGCTATACTCATCTCATGCACTATCATGTACCAGATGTTGAATTAAGACATTATTTTGCTTTAATATGAAAGTTTGTGACAGTCTTTGTGATCAGAGATATTAATTAGGTTGTATTGTAATTAAGATGTTTGTTGGATCTTTTGTTAGCAATACTCTCACATCTAACACATCCTGTACAAGGTCATGCCAGGGGTTATATTCATCCTACCAATCAATAAGGGTAATAACAAAATTACCGAACTCCGAACAATCTTCCAAAGGGAAAGTCAATAAGTATATAAACAGACAAAATCAGTCAACAACCGGAAAACTGGGAAAACCGTAATGACCCTGACTTGGTACAGGCATTTCCAAAGAAATGGTGGGTTGAATCAGATTTTACGGCACCAAACCTCCCGCTTTCATTACGGTTCAAAGGTTCCGGCTGTCACTATAGCAGCATTTATAACAATACTGGAACAAAAAATGAAGAGTCTTCCAAATCTTGAGGTATAAAAAACCAAGGATACAATGAGTGCTTTTGTCTGATTGTTCTCTATGTTTAACTCTCTATTACATATGATTGGACGGTCCAAGATGAATGAAAGTTTACCTGTACCTGACATGACCCTATATGGGATGTTGTTAGATGTCAGTGTATCACCAAGACAACCAACAAACATCTACAGATAATTTTAATTAGATTGATTTGGTGGAGGTCATCAATGAACTAGAATAACCACTATATTTTCACCAGTGTGATATTGGTTTATTTCCAGGTCTTTTGGAGGTATTCTTGACTTGTACCTAGAGTGAGAAAATTTATCGTCACTCTTTTTTTTAGCTCACCTGGCCAAAGGCCATGTGAGCTTTTGCCATCACTTGGCATCCGTCGTCATCCGTCCGTCGTAAACTTTCACATTTAAATCTTCTCCTCTGAAACCCCTGAACCAAATTAAACCAAACCTGGCAGGAATGGTCGTTGGGTGGGTCCCTTTCAGAATTGTGTCCGACAGACCCGCCCTCCATTCAAGATGGCTGCTGTTACTAAAAATAGAAATTTCTTCAATTGTCCATTGCTGCTTTAGTATAAGTCAAAATGATCTCAAATTTTAAATGCAGCTACATGGAAATGAGTAGTTTAACATATATTCCTGGTTTTTCTGTGAAATTTTTCTTTCAGCCGATTTATACCGATTATGCAAATTAGGCATATTTTGATAAAACATCACATTTAAATCTTCTCCTCTGAAACCGCTAAACCAAATTAAAGCAAATTTGCTGGGATGGTCCTTGGGTGGTTCCCTTTCAATATTGTGTCCGACAGCCCTGCCCTCCATTCAAAATGGCTGCTGTTACTAAAAAAAGAAATTTCTTTAGTTGTCAATTTCTGCTTTATTACTATTCAAAATGAACTCAAATTTTAACTGCAGCTACATGGAAATGAGTAATTTAGCATATATTCTGGGTTTTTCTGTGAGATTTTTTCAGCCAGTTTATTCCGTTTAGGAACATTATGAGATAAAAATCACATCAAAATCTTTTGCTCAGAAATTTGAGTTGAAATGATCTTTGGGTGGCCCACTTTCAAAATTATGTGTAACATCCCCATTTTCTATCCACTTTAAATGTCAAATTGAAAACCAGGGGAGCGATTACAGGCTCCTGGGAGCCTCTAGTTTCTAGAACATCGTCTCCCTCTACCTCTAAACTTGTTTACTATAGTAAAGTTTAAGAAAACCTTTCAATAAAATGACAGAATAAGCTAATACCTTTGTAACTATTAGAAGGAAAAGTAATACTCAAGATTTTTTTCACATATTCACACAACTTAAACATGTTAAAAAAAAAAGCACTTGCACCTTTGCACTTCATTTGTTTGTTTATTTTTATTTTTTTTTCTTACTAAAGCACACCAAATAACATTGACAACGACTGATTAACACTTGATTAATTCTCAATACACTTCTACCTTTCGATACTAATTAAACCTTGAACACCAGGGATACATATTAATATAAGTATAACCACTTGTTTCCGAATTCTATTGATTAATTTAAATGTATATATAATTTATATGTGTATTATCATAATGTGTAATATTGACTTAATTAATAAAATATGTTTATACTAAGATTTGTTTTTTCAATTCGTGTGGTTACATACAAAAGTATAATTAATTGATAGACAATATTTTGTTATAATTAATTACCCTTAAATACAAATTTTTTTTTTTATCAAAAAACCAGATATACACAATTTTATAGAATATTTATACATATTGTTTTTGTTTAAATTTTTTATTATCCAATTAATTTAATAATTAATATGCTATGACAACTGAGATATGATAAAGTGTTAATGATATTTACCCTAAAAATGAAATGCATACATGTATATATTGTTTTATTTGTTATGATGTTGACTATGTTCCTTTTGTTGTTTGTTCTCTAGATTTCCATATATGGCTCTCCTTTCTATTGTTATTTTTAGGAATGATTTTATCCAATCATAGGTTGTCAAATAAGTGCAACATCGTACAAATTGTTTTATTTGTTATGATGTTGACTATGTTTTTGTTGTTGTTTGTTTTTTTTATTGCTGTTTCACATATATATAGGGAGTGGATGTGGTCGAGTGGTCTAGGGCGCTGGACGTAAGGCTAAGCGAATGGTGCTGCAGTGTATCAATGGTGTGGGTTCAAATCCTGTCGAGGGAAGAACAAAAATTTGACAGCTCTAAAATCTAATTCTAACACTGTTTGGTTTAATTTTCAGACATATATATATATATATATACGTGTATATATATATATATATACAGTCAAACCTTGTTATCTAAGCATTACTCAGGGGCTGTCATGGTCGTATGGTAGTTAGATTTACAATTACCTATGCAATCAGTACCTATAACCTCCAACATTGTGAGTTCGAATCCTGTTCAGGCGAGGTATACTCGATACAACATTATATGAAAAAGTTGGTTAGTGACATGCGGCAGGTTGGTGTTTTTCTCCTGGCGTGCCGGTTTCCTCCACCAGTAAAACTGACCGCCACGATATAATTGAAATAATGTTGAAAGTGGCATTAAACACCATAACCCATGACCCTACCTCATCGTTACTCAGATAAGTCATTTCATTAGATATATATATACTGTTTCAGTGTTTGTAGTACATGCATAATTATTGTATATTTACTCTCTGCAATATTGAAAATAAATCACCAGTAACCGAACAATGCAGTAGTTCATGAAGCGTGAATTATCACCCTTGAGACAATTATGGAACATGCTCTCCTCGCCTTTCATTATCCCTTCCTGTAAGAGTAATATTAAACAAAGACAAGAATCATTTTCCCTAGTACAATATCTGACTGGAATTTGCTGCCTCTGACTATTGTTATGAGTGGCTCGGCTTGGCTCGGCTGAAACATACAAGGCTGCTGCTTCCTCTATCAAATACTAATTTATAAAACCTGTAAATAGTTTTAACCTTTCTGAATTGTCATGTGCAACCTGATATAATCTTCAACTTGTTGAAGGCGGGCAGTATTTGGTAGAAGTAGAAGTATCATTGTTGCTCTGTTACGGCTGTGATTTATTTGGTAGAAGTAGAAGTATCATCGTTGCTCTGTTACGGCTGTGTATCATCGTTGCTCTGTTACGGCTGTGTATCATCGTTGCTCTGTTACGACTGTGATTTATTTGGTAGAAGTATCATCGTTGCTCTGTTACGGCTGTGATTTATTTAGTAGAAGTAGAAGTATCATCGTTGCTCTGTTACGGCTGTGATTTATTTAGTAGAAGTAGAAGTATCATCGTTACTCTGTTACGGCTGTGATTTATTTGGTAGAAGTAGAAGTATCATCGTTGCTCTGTTACAGCTGTGTATCATTGTTGCTGTTACGGCTGTGATTTATTTGGTAGAAGTAGAAGTATCATCGTTGCTCTGTTATGGCTGTGATTTATTTCTGACATTCAGAATACAAGAGTAGTTACACTGTTTATTACATTATTTTACACTTTTGTTTGTGCTAATAAGAGATTTCAAAAAGGAACTTGTTTTTCATTGTTGAACGCTCAATGGCATTTTCAGTTGTGACGACGTTGGCATTGTTGAAGGCAATGGTACTGTGACGTCACACAGTGAATTCACTGGATGAAATAATGGTATTTTTTTCACTTGGAAACCTGGGTATTTCAATAGGCATCAATGTAATAATGAGAATAATATACCAGTTTGAAGTAATATTGTTGGTTCATTCGACATCAATCTAAGGTTTGACTGTAAATCAATGCATAATTTATATCCACTGTATATATAATACTGTGAAAGAACTTGTTTTTTTCTCAGGAAAATGTATAGCTTGGTAAATAAAAGGTTTTGAAATTTGTGAATATTATGATTGAATCATTAAACAAATTGTTTGTATTTTGATTGTGAGGTGTACCGTAATCAAATAACCTTTTGTGATAAAGTTTGTCAATGACTTGCGACAGGCCATTAATTTCCTCTGGGTAGTGGGTACTCTGGTTTCCTCCACCAATAAAACTTATATACAGTAGAAGATTGGAAGATCTTGCCTTGCAACAGGCCACTGACGACAACTAACAAACTGTGACTCATCTGGAGCTAATATGCAAGTTTTCTCATGTGAAAAGAGAGTGGCATTCTCCATATACAAGGCACTTGTTGAAGTCCCAAGGTCTAGTTTTGTGGGAGCCATCGTGATCATATGGTAGTTGGATTTGCAATCAGTACCTATCACCACTAACGTGAGTTCGTATCCCGCTCAGGCGAGGTGTACTCAATACAACATTATATGATAAAGTTTGTCAGTGACTTGTGACAGGTCGGTGGTTTTCTTTGGATACTGCGGTTCCCTCCACAAATAAAACTGACGGCCACAATATAACTGAAATATTGTTGAAAGTGGCATTAAACACCATAAACCCAAACCCTCAAGAGCTGATGCAAGTTGTCTTATGTGAAAAGAGAATGACATTTTCCATATACAAACCACTTTTTTAAATCCCAAGATCCAGTTTTGTGTTTGATTTGACCCACACGGTGACACCACCAGAAGAAATCCATTTTGAATGGGTTGTAGACCACAGCGGGGTAGCTAGGTCCTGTTTCAATAACAAATGTCGGTCACATAGATGTCCTTTTTGTTGAATCCTAACAATCTGTTGTTGAACTTTTCAAAACAAAAGTCATGAAAAGATACACTAAATTTGCAGTAATTGCGTGCAAGATTTCTATACACTTTTTTTAATTGATAAATTTTCAACTGTTCTATTAACAATAAGACAACCAAATATTGAGGTTTTAAAAAAGCACAAGCACACTGTCAGGGGTCATATTCAACAGACCAATGAAGATGGAGTCTTCCAATTCTTGAAAACTTAGAGCTGTTGTCTGATTTGTCAATATATTTAACTGTCTTGTATATGATTGGATTGTCAAAGATGAATGAAAGATTACATGACATGACCCTATACAAGATGTAGTTAGTTTTATGGCATAACATTACAGGCTAATAATTTTAGAAAAACAAAGACAAAAAACAAAACAAATATTTTAATTGAGTCTGTAGTATCAATATGTGAACATCAGTTTCAATTGACGCATTTCAAAATTTGCGTTTTTTATTTGCCAAGAAGGTTACTCTATTTCCACCTTGAGGAATATTTACTTTCACTTCAAGTTCTTGTACTTTTTCTTTTAACAAACGAACCTCTCTTTCATATTCATTTTTCATATGTTGTAATTTCATACGGAATATTTCCTGATTAGAAGAATAGGCTTGAGTTACAGAACTTGGAATTTTTTTACGAAGTTTTGCTAACTTATTTTCATATTCGATTGAAACCCTAGCAATTTCTGTCTCATTTTCCCTTCCAGCTATTACCAATTTTTCCCTTAGATCATCAATTTCTATATTTTTCTGATTTATTTCACTATTATGGTTTTCTCTAGCTTCATCCAAAACAATTTTCAATGAGTTTTTCACTCCATCTTTTTGATTTTCATGTTCTTTTCTATTTTGTTCTATTTCTCTTAAATGTTCTTTCTCTTTGTCATCTATTATGCCATTAAGATTAGCCATTTCAGTCTTGAAACTTTCTGATTTTGCTTTAATTTTCCTGTTTTCTTCTTCTATATCACATATTCTATGTAAACTTTTATGTGTCGAGTCTAATACTGTTTGTAAATGAGAGATCTGATTTTGAAGTTCTTCATTTTTGGAGACCAATTTTTGTTTATCATTTGACAAAGATCTTACATCTTGTACTAATTTAGATTTTTCTTTCATCAGGCACTCCATCAAGTCCTGCCAGTCATCAAAAGATTTCAGAAATTCCTGTAAATCATTATTATTCACATTCTTTTTTTTCTGTTTTATGGATTCTTCTGTGCAATCTCTTTCCATTACCAAATTCTGAAATAAAAAAGAAATATAAAAGAAAAGGGGAATAACATATATCAAGGATTTAAATAGTGGAAAGGATACAAATCTCGTATTTTCTCGCTTTATCTCGTGTGGTGATGTTTCTAAATAGGCCACCCTCATTTCCGCCCAGAACGCCACCATTTTGACAAATGATGGTAAACAATCCTTAATAAATACAAATCAGGAGCATTGTTTTCAATAAAACTCCTTCTATATGTTGAAAAATATTATATTATCACAAAAATGACGGCTCTGCTTCAATATTCGGTATGATGAGAGAAGAGAGGAGTGTGAAATTTTAATTCGAGTCTTGACCGCCCATAATAGGCAGGATTATGAAGGTCAAAAGGGCAAATCGATTAATGACATGTCAATTATTGATGAAATATGGGTGATACAAAGATCTACAAAAAGTCGATACTTTATCAATGATTGGTATAAAATTTAGGACAAATATTTTCACTTTATACCTGTAATTATGGTTTTATATACTTAAAAATTCTGGTTTAAAATGTTGAAACGATGAATATTTCCACCATTAATTAAGGCACGCGCATCGTCAACGAATTGCACTATGGGTAATCTCACTTGTTCTCGACCCATGCAACATACTTACATACAATCTATGCTAAATCTTGCAGGATTCATATCCTTTTTTACTATACAAATCCTTGCATATACCGGTACTGTAATGTATTTCAATTTTCTATTTTACATCAGATCAGAAAATACTGATAGTCTGTCATATTGTGTCTTATAAATCTTGTTTATGGTGAGGGTTCATACAATATAATACATGTAATTAATATTATAAAGATTTTTCTAAAAAATTAATTGTTACGAATTAGATCTGAAATGGCACATGCAAAATTGGCTTTATGTTTTTTTCATCTTGGTTTGGTTTGGTTCAACAATATTTCAGTTATATCGTGGCGGTCATTTTTATTGGTGGAGGAAACCAGTGTACCCGTAGAAAACCACCCACCGTCACTGACAAACTTTATCACATAATGTTGTATTGAGTAAACCTCGGTATGAACATTCAAACATAAATAAATATTTCTCATTGAGAAAACAAAATTGTTTTAACATATTGTTGACAATTATCTACTAAAATTAATTGGATACAATATAGTGTCAGGGGAGATAACTTCTATACCAGGCATTAAGTACAAAAACATGTTTAAGTATTACTTACAATCTTGCTCTAAATGAGTGAGAGAGTGACAGATTGTTGCATCATGGCGCGAACAGGTTACATTTTGATGTCCGCTTTGTACTTGTATTGACCAATATGCTTAAGCTAGATTTTTATAATGCTAGCTCACTGAAACAACAGTTCATCGGTAGACATGTAACTCCACTCGGACACATTATCCGGATTCCGAGTTAACCCGTCTTTGCTCTTGGTCCTTAATACTGTGTGCTTAGCAGAGAAGCAATATACCAATTTCATAGTCTTTGGTTTGACCAGACCGTGACTTGAAGCGATGATCTACTACACTCAAGGCGAGCACACTAATCATTACAATGTATCACAATAAGTTATTTAACAAAATGTTTATTGGAAGGAGAAAGGATATGGATCATGTAAATGAACATGAAAGACTTGTGTCTTTAATGTCATGTATTGGCACATTACAATGTGATGATACTTGAGATGGGTGCAGTTGTACATGGAACAGGAATGCTCTAACACCCAAGGTTATAAGAACTAGTAGGTTAACGTTCATAACCATATACATGTACTCAGTTAACTGTTAGTTGATATCTCCTTTATTTCAGTCTGGGAGTAATCTACTATATTACTCAAATCAAATCAAATCAAAAGTTTTATTTAAAGTCGGTACAGTTCGTAACATACAACATAAGCTCTGAAGAGCTTTTAAAACTGACATTACATAAATAATATATAAAAACAAAGCATGCGATTTACAAACACATTACATACAAATTACAATACAAGGTAGTTACATTTGACAAGTAAAATGAAAATGAAAATGAAAATTTTAGCAAGCAAAGCATGAGATTTATAGCAAGCATATATTTTTGAACTAAAAATAATCAAGCAAATTTATGACAAATAAATAAATTTGAACTAAAAATATGCAATCACTGCAACACACTAAAACAGCAAAGTAAAACAAAATAAAATAATCATGAGCAATACATAAAACTATTAAAAGGAGTTGATAAACTGTTAGTTTGCAGGCAAAGCACTGGCATGAACTAACATTCCATGTGTTGATAAGATTTTTAAATTGATTTAAAGATGTTTCTTTTAGAAAACAGTTTGGTAGCTCATTCCAGAGCTTTGCACCTGCAAATCTAAAGGACTGCAAACCATAATGGGTTGTTCTTACCTGAGGTATTACTGCTTTATTTTGGTACCTAAAAGAATAAGATGAATTTTTTATTGTAATTAAATCTTGAAGATATACTGGACATTCTCTATTTATAATTTTAAAAACTTCTAAAGCAACTGTTCTTAATCTTCTTATTTTAAGAGAAGGTATTTTTGATTTACATAATAATTCTCCATAAGTTATGGAATAGTTTTCATAAATGAACCTTAAAGCCCTTTCTTGATTTTTGTTCAACTTTTTTAGTATTTACTTCACCACAAAAGTGCCAAACAAGGGGACAAAAATAAAAATTTGACATAATAAATGAGTAGTAAATTGTTAATTTTCCTAATTTTGTTAAATTTTTACCTATTCTTTTTAATACGTTTAACTGTCTTGAAGCCTTTTTACAAATGTTAGATATGTGTTCATTAAAATTTAATTTAAAATCTATTGTAACACCTAAGACTTTTACTTCGGTTTCACATTTAATTTGATTTCCCTCTAGATTAAAAGTTAAATTTTTACCTTTAGTTTTTTTGCCGACTGCAATAGCTTGAAATTTTTCAGGGTTTGCTTTCATTTGGTTTATGGAAAACCATTTAATTAATTCTAAACTTTCCATTTCCAAAGTTTTTACTAAATTGTTTATATCAAAATCAGAGTAAGATAGTGTGTTATCATCTGCATAATTGTATAATTCACTGGTTTTAATAAAATGGAAGATATCATTTAACAATATTTTAAAAAGTATTGGTTCTAATATTGATCCCTGGGGTACCCCTTTTATCATGTTTTGCCAGTTACTAGAGAATAGTCCAATTTTTACACATTGTAGAATGATTTGTGTGTTTTCCTTTGAAGTCAGGTATACTGTAACATAGATACAGTTTGCAATATACATGGGGGTGGAGCTTATTGTCTCGCATTAAACTTTCAATGCCATGTGCAAGGGTTCTTGCACATGGAGACATTTCATTGGATCATTCTACAATGAAATCATTTACAGAACACGTGACATTTTGTATCTGATTTACTGAGAAGGGGCGTGTCAATGCCCCTTCACTGTAAATCAGATACAAATTATCACTTGTTCTGTAAATATAACTTGTTTTCTGTTTTTTGAATAACTTTCCATTAAACTTAGAGCTGAGTTAGATAATCCATAAGATTTTTAATTTTAAAAGAAGAAGGTCATGGGGCAGACAGTCAAACACTTTAGATAAGTCCATGAGAATTGCAGCTACATATTTATTCAAAAACTCAAAGGCTCAGTTGGTAGAGCACTCTGGCTTACAATATGAACGTTGCAGTTTTCAGAGATATAATATGCTCTACTGTTATGGAAGTTAAACATGCATGGTTTATCCAAAATGTTGGTTATGTGCTAGAAAAAGCAGGATTGCTTCCACATCTAAAAAAGCAACAAAAATAACAGTTTATACTTAATTATTTGTAGGTTTTTTTTTTTAATCTGAGTATTCTGAAGTACTTCGACATTTTTGACAAATTGATTCTATAGTATATGTGAATCGAATCTCAGGTCGCACATGTTCTTCATATGCTCCACTGTTACATTTTCTTTAAATTAATTGCAATATGGTCCTATGCCTAATGACGGTAATGTAATGAACTTAGTGAAGAGGGCGCAATTCTCTTAAAACTTAAACTACTTAAAGCCAATAAAGCCATTAAAGGAAGTTTTCACCAGAAAATCATTCAGACGTAAAACGTGACCCCGACCCTTATTGCTGGATAGTTCTGCACAAAACTGTAGAATCTGTAGTTTTTGTCACTTCTAATTAAAATAATTTTAAGTAAAAAATACCAAATCTCTCCCTGTTGATTGCAGACGAACTTTTCTGGAATTCAACGTTAAAATTTTTACTTGTAATTAGGATAAATAAACCGCTATTGCAAACACTGAAGTGATTGAGAATAATGTGAAATTCCCCTGATGACACAATACCTAAAAATATATACAACTCAATGTATTGGTCAAGATACGACACGCCTACAAGACCGGCTTGCACCACCAAACCGGAACCTTTCAACGTTTAATTTGCTGACCAGAGAAGTAAGACATATTTATAACTGTAATGAATATCTGTTAAATCAACAATTTATTGTATGTTGTTGACAGAAAATTTGCTTTTAATTGTACATATAGGCTATACTCTATAAGTTGTTAGTCTTGCCCGCATGCACCTGAGGAATGTCAGACAACTCGCCCCACTGTCAACTCGCCCCACCTTTTTGTCAACTCACCCCACCTTTTTGCCAACTCGCCCCACTATCAATTTGGTCAACTCGCACCTTGTGAATTTTTATGCTTGAATATTTGCACACTAAGTAAAATTCTGTTTGCCAACTCGCCCCAATTGTCAACTCTGCTCCTCGGAATATTGTGGAATAAATTCTGTATATTTTATGACTTATGTTGAACGATGTTTTGTTTGTGTAACCACAGGCGCTTGTGTAGAGTCAAAAATATGCTCGCTATGTACCTAAAATACCACAAGGCCGGACTCACTCCTACTACCCCTGTCACTTCAATCGCTATTTCCCCTGTCAAAATGTCGATAGGACGCAAATCGCTTACTAAATTGCGTAGTGAAATGATTTTTCTTCAAGGAAAACCCGTTTTTTATATCTTCCTACCATCTACACCCCCATACTGACAGATAATCCTCAGATTTTGTTGACAATGGACACCTAAGTGGCAGCAAAGCGAAAGTAGGTCACGTGCGACATATTTCCGCCTTTCGATCGTTGTCAGGTTTTATCATTGCCTTACGAAACATACCTGAGAAGTTCAGAAAGAAAAGTTCGGGAAACGTAATTATATATCAGTATTGTTACTGTATAATTATAATGTTTTTCAAATACAATTATTTCCTATGCCTTATTTTTAGTATTATTTGCATACCAAGAAGCACTGAAGTTTTCATTCATTTTGTCAGTCATATTTTGGCGCCTTGTAATGTTTCTAGTGTTTAGTAATTATATATGATAAAACCCGAGAACGACCGAAAGGCGGAAATATGTCGCACGTGACCTACTTTCGCTTTGCTGCCACTTAGGTGTCCATTGTCAACAAAATCTGAGGATTATCTGTCAGTATGGGGGTGTAGATGGTAGGAAGATATAAAAAACGGGTTTTCCTTGAAGAAAAATCATTTCACTACGCAAATTTGTAAGCGATTTGCGTCCTATCGACATTTTGACAGAGGAAATAGCGATTGAAGTGACAGGGGTAGTAGGAGTGAGTCCGGCCTTGTGGTATTTTAGGTACATAGCGAGCATATTTTTGACTCTACACAAGCGCCTGTGGTGTAACTTTGATATTCATGAAGACATGATTCTTTAGTTGAGTTTTTAGCGATCTGTTTGAACTTTAATTAGTAATTTGATTAAGCGATCTAATTTACCTTATTATTTGATTAAACAACACGATTTCTATTGAATTGTGATGTTTATTTTATCATTTCTATTGATGTTTGTCGGCGAAAAGGCATTTTTAATTATTATATTAAATAATATAGCTGAAAAATTGCTGAATTAGCATTAAACAACAATCACTCCCTCATCCGTATCATGAGGTCACATAGCATGATTCCTTGTCCTATATGCCAGAACTACAATCTACAGGCATTCCTTTTTCCAGACAGTATGGGGATATGGAACAGCCTTCCAGTTCCACAACCACTGATGGATAGTACCTCCCTGGATGCTTTCAAGCAGGGGGTACTGAGCTGCAGTATCCCATAATCGCATCATCAGACTGTTTTTTAACTTGTGCCTGTAAATATTTTTTGCACCTTTGTTGTCACACCCATCATGGTCAATAGAGTGAAAATACACAACTAGAGACTACACTCAGCACTGTATTGGAAGAAGAAGAAGAAGAACTGAACAGCATGACAAGCAATTGCATCACAGGGATTTGCTCTCCACCACTAAAATTGTTTACTATCGTTGAGCAACCCACTGAAAAAAAAGGTTACAATCAAAGTGCAACCCACTGAACAATCACAAGGGAAGCACACCATTGCTAATTCTTCCCTGCATCACAAGGGAAGGACGCCATTGCTAATTCTTCCCCGCTTCACAGGAGTATACACAAGGGAAGGATGCCATTGCTAATTCTTCCCCGCTTCACAGGAGTATATACTGAATATAGTGCAAAATCGGAAAATAAAACTGAAGTTTCACAAACCTAGTGAGTTGAACGAAGTATCTGAGGAATGCCACACAATTTTGGGGAGTTTGCCATTTCTGCGCATTTGACAGATTTGGAAACTGTCAACAGCTTTATATTTCATTACCAGTAGAGGTGTAAGGATGCCACTTGCTCACTATATAATCCATATCCTGATACAAATGTACTTATCGCACGATTCAATGCACATCACAATACTTATGATAACTCATGGAAATTGTATTTCTTATTAATGATGACTTGTACTCTGTCATTCATTAGTTACTGTGGAGGATTTTTGTTTGTATTGCCATGTAATAAAAATTACTGTATCTAAGGCTAAGACTTGTCAGTGTATTACATGTATTTTGTTTGTAAAACATAATATTGGGAAAAAAACACATTAAAATTGGACTTAGATAGTTATTCCCTTTTGGCTACTTATATCTCAGGAATGGTAAGAGCTACAAAGAATATTTTTGAATACATTTGACAGGAATTTTTCTTTGGGGTTCAATGAATAAAAGATGTATACCGGTACAAATCAGACTTAGCATAAAAAGTGATCATTTGGTTTTAGGATGTTTGTTCCGTTTGACCCTTCTTATCTCAGAAACCATTGCTAGGCCAAATACAAGACAGAAAATTTCAGATGCAATCTAATGAAAAAACTATCAAAATCAGACTTAACATAAAAATTTCAGCCTGCAGTTGAGCGGTACCATACATGTACTCTTTACTTCTGCTGAGTAATGCTACATCTGGACATCTTTGTCATGTCATACCTGTATAATGTAGGGGCCATTGTGGTCGTGATCGTATGGTAATCAGTGCATATCACCACTAAAGTTGTGAGTTCGAACCCCGTTCATGGCGAGGTGTACTAGATACAACATTATGTGATAAAGTTTGTCAATGAATTATGACAGGTCGGTGGTTTCCTCCTATAAAACTGACCGCCAATATATAACTGAAATATTATTGAAAGTGGCATTTAACACAGTATACCAAACAAACCAACCAAAGATCATTGTATTATTGTTAAAATGGCAGATGTATTGGTCATCTAGAACAAAATACCATTGTGTCTGCAGACAGATGACAAAGATGACAGACCCATACTGTAATATGGACGGCTTTGACGCTGTTGTATAGAAAACAAAAAAATTATTGATTGGTCTTGATCCCATCTTTTAATTATTAGTGTAAAATATATCCCCACAATGGACAATATCTTCAAAGTTTTATAAAAAATATCAGTTGTGAGTTTGAATCTCACTCATGGCAAGGTGTACTCTATACAATATTATGTGGTGAAGTTTGTCAGTGACTTGTGACTGGCTTTAACCAGGTACTCCAGTTTCGTCCACCAATAAAACTGACAGCCACAATATAACTGAAATATTGTTGAAAGTGGCTTTAAACACCATAACCCTAACACCCTTTAAGGATACTGTTTGCTCCAAAAAACACTAGCAGTAGACCCCATTCTAGTAAAATTAATAAATTGGTTGTGGTTAGTGAAAAATTGCATAGCATTTCTTTGATTTAATCAAATAGAAAATATTCTTGTAAAATGACTTTAGGACTAGTTTGTTAAAATGTTTGTGGCACAGACCCACTAAGTTTAAATTAGAAATGGGTGATCATGAGATTGATCACCTGATGAGGAAAAGGTCAGATATATATACAAAGAAAATAAAAGAAGATTTGTGTATGATAGTATACAAAATGTTGTCAGAAGATCATCTTGTTTTTGCCAGTATAAGCATATACAGGTTTCAACACATTTATGTATTTATCTAACTGATCAATAGTGTATATCACTAAATAAGAATTTGTTTGTTTATTAAGAGTGTAGGTCAATGATTTATTAGATAAATATTCCCTAGGAGGATGTAATATGTAAATATATTAGATGAACTCATCCATGACACTTTACTATAATGTAAAATTTGCCAGTTGTGCAATACCACAGCTAAAAACCAGCTGACGTAAATAATTGTGAAATCCCCAGTCCTATTTTTAGCATTTACTCACAGATTTGAACCTACCAGAAGCAGTATTTCATTCCTATTGCACCATTTAGTGGTAAGACTATATTAAATTTTGATGCTGTTAGCATTTTTTCTTGGAGAATAAATTCTGAGAGGTTTGTTTTAGATTTCATTTCTAGTACATGTATTGACAAGGACATGATGGATTTCAAATAAGAATTATAGGATGTTAAAATTTGTTTTACAGTACTGAACATAATTTGCAAATTGTATTTGTACTTTTTAATTGTTGAACTTTTAATGTAAGTATTAATTATATACATGTAGGTAAATGTTATTCAGGATTTGTTGTAAAAAAATAATCCTTCCTTAAATTTCCTGTGACAAAATGGAGTCAATGCTTGTATTGTTTTTTAATATTGATGCAGTAAATCTTACATTTTATAGTTCTAAATTGAGCTTACTGCTAATGTATAAACCTTGCATTCACTTAATATTATGGATACAAATACATGTATTTCTTTTTTCATTTTTTTTTTTTCATTTGTAAATAAATGTCTGGCTGAAAAAAAATTCTACAGTAAATTTGATATGGGTGGGGGAAATGAGTTTTTCAGTGATATTTTGGTCAATTTAATTTTTGAATTATAAGATGAAGGAATATTTACACATACAAAACTAGAGGCAGATCCAGACAATTCCTTAAGAGGAGAGGCTGGGGGTGGGGCCTTTTTTTTTTTTATTAGAAAAAAAAAGGATTTCAAAGCAATTTGTTTTAAGAAAAATCTAAAGATACCGAGGCGTAATTTAAAGCAAAAATTGCAAAACATGATAAAAGGAAAAAAAAACAGGACGAAATTGGAAATATTCTGTTAAGACATGTTTTTACTAGTCAATATAGTATTGCAGCCTTTAAAGTAAATTATTCAGCTATAATCTTCAATTTTAATATAGGATCATGTACACATATATAGGTTTATTAGAATCTTATTTTTTTAAATTGTCAAGTCTGGTCATTTCGTTTTTACCTGTACAAATTAGCTTTGCATGTACATGTACCTATAAAATACCCCATAATTAATAAGTAGAATCAATAAGGGTATGGCTGACTGATTTAAAATATTGATTGAGATTCAAGGTAAGGGACTATGTTATGATTAAATGTTTGGCTTGTTTCCAACCAACCTATAATGTTAAAATCCAAATCTGTCAGCAATTTTTACAATCCAGGTAATTGTAGGTGTAGATATATACCTCATACCTATTTTTAGAAATCTTAATTTTTTTTGCTGTGGTATTAATTTCTGCTGGGTGAGTTTTTTTCTTATCATCATACCTTGTTATTGCATTGGGTGTATATCATCCATAGATTTTTGAGGTGAGAAAGTGGGACAAAATGGAAACGTTAAGCAGGTGTCTCATAAAATACATTTTATTTCAGACACTCATTAGAACCATTAATTAACATTTTGTAGTACTGATGGTGGCAATATTTCAAGCTCAATTATATTCTGTGTACGGTATCTACATTGTATTGTATTTGTATTTGAACAGCAGAGTTCAATGTTTTATAATAATATTGATTATCATTAAGTAAGCTATAAAAAGACCAGTTATACTAATATTAAACACTTGTAGAAGATTTTTGCAAGTAGGCAAAGCTAGCAAGGAGTATTATATTCAATTTTGTCAAGAACGTGTTTGCAGGGAGAGGGAGGGTCCTGTGGATTTTAAAGAGGGATAATTTACACAGCACAGAATTCATGAAATTTGCTATTTTTAAAATAAGAATTACAGATATTCTTTCAAAAATAATTGGCAGGATCGTTCTTACACAAAGAGAAAGGGCCTTCATACCAAATTACTACTTATCGGTATTATAAAGGTTTCATACATTTTAAAAGTTTACTTGAATTGAAGCTCATGCTGTAATAGGAGGTGTTGAGATGTAGAAAAAATTAAGAGTGAGCAACTTTTTCAGAATTGTTTTTGTATGATACTAAGACTAATGGTAGCAATTTTATAAAATTTTGGAATAATGAAATAAAAAAGGATAAAAAATACCACACTGGAACAGTTCCAAAAACTAATGGAAAATTGTAGAAAAAGGGATACAAAACTACAATGTATAAATATAACTATTAGATAGAAACATCACTATCCACACACGGAAGTGAAATCGGGAGAAAAAAATGTTGATTTTGTCAGATATATCACTTTGTGATTGTAAAAAAGAAAAAAAGCATTTCTCCTCCAGGGCTAATTAATCGCAAACAGTTATTGTTGTTTTGAAACTGTAGAAAGTGTGTACTGTAGAAAGTGTGTTTAAACTAGTACTACCCCTCTTATAAGACGATCCCTTCTGAAATGTAAGGTGGCCTTTAAGAGAGGTGGCATACCTACCCCTCTTATAAGACGATCCCTTCTGTAATGTAAAGTGGCCTTTAATAGAGGTGGCATACCTACCCCTCTTATAAGACAATCCCTTCTGCAATGTAAAGTGGTCTTTAAGAGAGGTGGCATACATGTATCTTATGGAGGACAATTTAGTAGTATTTTACTATCTCAGTGCCTCTGAAATCTGGCGTGATAAGAAGGGTGGCATTTGGCAGGAGTGGTCTTTGGTGGGAGTGGCATTGCACAAGAGAGGGACTACTGTAATGAAAAAAATTAATGTGTTTCTGTAGAGGAATTTTCATCAAGCTAGACAAAGCAAGTTATTGATTTGCATACACCTGTTAGTTGCCGGAGTTATCCTTCTTACTGCATTTTAAATAAAAACCTGCTTGCTCAGCTTTAATTACATGATCCATTTTCTTAAATTTCAGATAATTTAGAAATCTAATCGTCATGACGGCACCAAGGAGATCTGGGGATGAGTCCATCTACCGAATTCCACCATACTATTATCTTCATGTCCTTGACCAAAACCTTAATGTTACTAGACTTGAGATTGGTCCACAGACTTTCATCAGACAAGACAATGAAAGGTAAGCCTAACAAATGTAACATATGTAGCAGAATTTTATCTCGGTCCACAGACCTTTATTTAAGACGCAAACATGACAGACAGGTAGCAAAGATTAACAGGGCCTAGTAGTTAAAACTTAACAAGGGCCCAGTAGCCCAAAGACAAGGGAAGTTTCTATTTTGTTTGCAATGTATATCTGAGTACGTCAGTCCATAGAGTTATCTCCCATTGTTCTTACTTGTATGCACAGGGACAAGTAACCTGAATAATCCAGTCGTTATATACCGACTCCCTATAGTTGCTACACAAACCTTCGTGAGACGATTGTTGATAGAAGACACAGTATTCATTCGAGTTACGTAACAAGGGAATTTCTATGTTGATTGTAATGTATATCTGAGGACGTCAGTGTATAGAGTTACCTCCCATTGTTCAGGCTAGAATGCACAGGGACAAGGGAAGTTTCTATTTTGTTTGCAATGTATATCTGAGTACTTCAGTGTATAGAGTTACCTCCCATCGGCCATTGTTCAGACTTGTATGTACAGGGACAAGGGAAGTTTCAATTTTGTTTGCAATGTAAATCCGAGTACTTTAGTTCATAGAGTTATCTCACATTGTTCAGGCTTGTATGCACAGGGACAATGTAGTTTCTTTCAGTATCATAATACAAAATATATTCAATACCTGAGATATTTAAATATTAACTACAATTGATCAGAAAGTATTTTGAGGTAATCTATCTTTGTCATCCACCACTTTACAGATGTTTGATACCTATTGTGTTTTAAAACTTGATTTTAAGTTACTGCATTTTGTAAATGGACACATTTGAAAATAAAAATGAATGAGTTACGAATTTGTCAATTCATACTCTTTCATGGTGAAAGGCTATTAATAGTGACTGCAACAAATGAGGAAGTATTTTGAGGTGATCTGTCTGCCGACCACCATTCAGATCAACATTAGTAATATGAGATGGAGGGGGGTGTTTTAAATTTAACTGTTTTCTCAGTGCGTTCTTATACACCTTAATAATAAACAAGTTGTTTATGTTCATCCTGAACTCTGTATCTTCCATAAATTATTAGGGAGTTATGGTGTTTAATGCCACTTTCAACAATATTTCAGTTATATCGTGGTGGTTTTATTGGTGGAGGAAACTGGAGTACCCGGAGAAAACCAACGACCTGCTGCAAATCACTGACTAACTTTATCAGTTTGAAACCTACACAAATAAAAAAAAATCAATTTTTTGGAATTAGCACAAATAATTTGCTTAAAGCAATGTAATGGTAATTTTACACATTTTTAGCAAAAACTTCATATATATAGTGCTTAATGCAATCTTGTCAATCAAAATATCTGATTACATTTCACTTTTAATAAATGCATAAAATATACAGGAGTTATGAATATTTCAATATTATATGTTCACTCTAACCTGTATATAAAGGACACTGAAGAGAACCCAGAACATGTTCTCTAAGAGTAGTTGTTCTTTATATACATGTTCAATTTATATGTACTATTCATTAAATGCAGAAAAGAATCTGCAATATGGAAAGTGATTTGTTATATACAGGTGCCTTTTAAGGCAGGTTTAACTCTTATATACTCTTTAATGGTGGAGTGGAAAATATTCTCTGCAGAATATGCCAGTTTATTATTTCCTAACTCACAAAATCATCCAATACATGCTCATGTGGTCACCTCTATTAAGTAGTCACCTGTATTAAAAGGTCACCTTTTTCTAATATTAATTGAACCTCTTTTAAGAGGTCACCTGTCTTCTAAGACCACTTCATCTTTGACCCAAAGATGACCTCTTAATACAGGTTTGACTGTATATATATAGTTCATCTGAAAATTACACCCAACAATGTTAGAATTATATTTTTTTTTAGAAAAAAGCTTATAGTAAGACAATTTAGGGATGGTTTTGGCAGGGAAATAGAAAAACAAGATTTAGTATTGAAAACCAATTTAATTATAACTTGTTAATTAAATGTCATTATAATTACAATTTTATGACTATAGAGTTGTATATGGACCAGAACGTATGATAACAGTTCCCCCAAGGCACTACTGTATCATTGAAAACCCAGTATTGAGAGACAAAGAACAGAAAGTCGTCTTTGATGAAAGTGGACAAGCTAAACTCCTTCACGCTGATCAGGAAATCAGATTAGCTCAGGATCCATTCCCTTTGTATCCAGGAGAAATATTGAAACAGGTAAGGTTTTAATAAAAAATATCAAAATATTGTTTAGTATTCATTTAACAAATACAATCATAATATTAAGAATTTCTCAGTTATTTCACAAGAAATCCATATCTATAAAAAGTAAAATAAAAAAGAAGTTGAAGATGACAGATTTATTTATTTATTTTTATTCTGTTTTTGTTTTTAGTAAATGAAAAAGTGTCAATCTTTTGTTTTCATTTGGCCTACCTATTTGCTGATAGGATGTGCAAATAAAAATATGTTGTTTAATATTATTATACATGTATCCCTTTTTAAAATCCCTGAAATAATTCCATACAGTTTGTTAGAAGTTAGAACTCTCAAAGTGGTAGCAGCTAGTTCACTAAATTCCATTTGACGTTTTAGGTAGTAACTCCCCTGAAAGTGGTAGCAGCCAACTCTGCCCTACGTCTGAGAGCAGTACTAGACTTTGAAGATGATGATAATGACAAAAGAATCGCTGGTGACGAATGGTTGTTTGAAGGACCAGGAACCTACATCCCAAGGAAGGAAGTCGTTGTTGAGGAGACTGTCAGGGCCACAGTTATTAGACCTAATCAGGCCATTAGATTGAGGGCCAGGAAGGAGACCATTGACAGACAAGGTGTTGCCAGGGTAACAGGAGAGGAATGGCTGGTGAAAAAAACTGGAGCTTACCTCCCTGGTGCCTATGAAGAAGTGGTTGATGTTGTCAATGCTTATGTCTTAACAGATAAGGTAGGGTTTTTAAAAGTGAAATTTTGAGTGAAAGAATTTTTTCTCTCCAGTGAATTAGTTTAAGCAATGGGTATAATTTGATAATGAGTTGAAAAAAATATTGGTTTTTTTTGTCATCAGTTATTCAGAAATTTAGTTTTCTAATGATAAACCCAGTTAAAGGGAGATAATTTCAAATTTCATTTTTATAATGGAAGTTAATCTTGACACATTCTGATAATATGTTCTACTAAGGGTAGATGACGTGCCTGTGAAATTTTCAGACTAAAAACAAATATGGGAAAAACCTTTTTTTTTTTACCTTAATTGTTTTCTTAGAGTGTAAATAGGAAATAAAAAGCCAAGTTAAAAAATATAAATTTATGAAATGTTTAAAACTATGTGTAAAATTACATTTTATTTAAATTAACAGAAAGCTCTCCACATGAAGTCTCTTAGGACATTTAAAGATGATTTTGGTATCACAAGAAAAAATGGAGAAGAATGGCTGATTAAGATGACAGACACAGAAACACACATCCCAAATGTGTATGAAGAGGTCAGTCAATTTTAAGTGGACGGAAGTATTATTGTTTTCGACATTCATAATTGTATGGATTCTTTGTTTTGAGAATTCTGAAATCACTTGGGTATTTTGAAAATGGGTAGGGGGAGTAAGAATTGCAGAATTTTTTTTCAACCAATCGTGGAAAGAGGGTAGTTAGTGAAGCTTTAGGTGAATACAGTGAATCACATCTTTTAATTGACATACCATGGGGGTGGTGGGTATATCTAGGAAATACATGTAGAAACAAGTAATAATCTGTACTTATATTAAAGTCATACAGTACAGTATTTTTAGCTTGTTTGAAATTTTGCAATACATGACAGAAAAAGATACATGCCCTTCATAGACAGACTTTCTTTATGGCAGGTTTGAATGTACTTTGAAGTCTACCATCTTCAACACTAAGAGGTTTTACTGAATATGTTTGCTGTATTTTGTACTGAACGATAGAAATAATGACGCCATTACAGTCTGCGGTGTTAAGCAGTAGTCAGAAGCCCCTGTCAAGTAAAAATTACCTTGACAAGTAAATGGGTACTGCCGATACCCCTATTTTTGATAAATTTTATACATTTTCAGATACACTCAGAATGCAGGATTTGAGGTTAAATTTTCAAAAATTTTCCCTAGAGGATTCAGACCACAAATGTTTTCTGGTTATTATATTTTTTACTAGCCCTTTGGGCTAGTGTTTCAAGCACTTTTTAGCACAGACTGCATATGTTATTTGTTATATTTTCAGGTCGTTGGTGTAGTCAACATCATTACTTTAACAACAAGACAGTACTGTATTATCCTGGACCCTTCAGATGAACATGGCAGCCCACAACTTGGTAGAAAGAAGTTAGTCAAGGTATGATCAAGTTTTGTTGGATAAAATATATATAGTATAATGGCAATTTTAAAGATCGAGACAGACATTATTGGTAATAACTCAGCAAGTCTGATAATACGAGCTGGGATATTTGTGATAATGTCTGTCGAGGCCTTCAAAACTGACGTTGTTTTTATCGGTGATGTCATAATGTGTTTAAAGTCAGATTGACTGATAAACTTGTGCATGCGAGTTAGGAACTGACCTAATATTTTTGTGGATCAAGGTCAGTTCAGTGATCGGCACACATCAAATGGAAAATGTCCAATTTAAAGCTTGAAAAGTTTTCTAAAAAATTGACATTTTTGTGCAGAGAGGAAGTAAGTAGTTTTCAATCAAAGCATTTTTATTTATATAATATTTTTTATTTGACTAATGAAATATACATTTAACAAGTTTTAATAATTTAAAAAAAAATATTGTCGTAAAGAATAATAATCCAATATATACAGTGCAATTAATAATGGTGTTTTAATATTTAGGGTGAGTGTTCATTCTTTATGATGCCTGGAGAACGTCTGGAGAGAGGGATACAGAATGTTTATGTACTTGGAGAAGATGAAGGTGTCATACTCAGAGCCACAGAATCCTTTAAGGACAAAGATGCTGTAAGTATTGTAATATGACAGTCTTCACGCTAACCCACTTGCCCGAAGCCAGGGACAAGTAAAACTGGATTTGGGCAAGTGAAAATTATAAAAGAATTTGTTTGAATAAATATAATTTTTTTTCTAAGTTTGGCTTTCAGGCAAGTAGGCGAAAAAGATTCAGGCAAGGACTGTTTGATGAAATTGTTGAAATGAAAATAATGAGTGGATAATCACTATGGTTGAAATCAGATAAATCGTTCAGAAATAAACCCCAAAAATAAGGACTTTATACTTTTATAGTTGAACACCACTACTTTATATTGAAGTTCCTGTACCAAGCCAGGAATGTCAGTGGTCATGTTTTTGTGTGTTAGATGTATCAATTTTACATCTTTCCACGATTTTTCTGTTAGATTTTGGAACTGTTGCGACAGTGTGGTATTTTCTGTTTTTCATTTTATCATATATTCTGTAGATGTACAGTCAAACTGTCTATAGTGGTCACCCGGGGGAGTTTAACAAAATGACCACTATATACAGGTGACCTTTATATGAAGGGGTTTGATTATTCGACAAAATATTCTACATTAGTTTTAAATAAACATTTTTAATTACATGTTATGTTTATCTCAATCTGATATGATTTGAATAAAACATACAAATAAATAAAGAAGGATATTTAATAAACAAAAGTACAATTTCCAGTAACACGGTGTTGAACTGGAAACATTGTTTTCAAAATCGTCATTTGAATCTCACGTTTTCTTTAAAGAATGTTCATTATCTGGGTACGACCAACACCCTTCTCCTCGCCCATAGCCCAACAAATTTTCCACCATCGATCACAACGATTTATAACCCGTTGTATTAAAGCCCAGTAGGGATTCTACAATGTACTCAAACAGATAACTTTCACTTTGTCGTCTAATTTCAAAGCTTTCCTATTTACGGATGTTGATGATTTTGACATGATGCACTAGATACAAAATATTTTTGGTGAGTAAATTTCTACTCTCGTAATGAATAAATATCTCCAATAACCCCCGGGTATAAACTTTCCTTTATGAAATTTATTACTCACAAAATTTAATAGTGTTTGTTTATTTAGTTAATTAAATTAAGCAATATATTTTGTAACACCTTGGGATTTTTTGTACATTTGAGAAAAATACCGAACTTTCGAAATCACTTCCGGTATTATTTTTAAAATGAACTTACCGTTATACAAAGGTTTTACACTGGAAATTACTAATAAATGGTGACCTCTGACCACATTGAACAGGTGACCGCTATATCGATTTAAAATATATAGTAAAATGCACAGGGAGAGCACGAAAGTGACCGTTATGAGCAGATGACCATTATGAGCAGGTGACCATTATGAGCAGGTGACCATTATGCAAAGGTGACCGTTATGAGCAGGTGACCATTATACAAAGGTGACCATTACAGCAGGTTTGACTGTATATTGTGTGATGATGTTTAAAGGTGCGATCTCATGATACAATTTTCTGTACGATTTTTCCTTTAAAAACGCTTTCGACAAAGTGCATATTGTGTGAACATAAAAGTGGAATGTCGAAATCCTATCGTAATATCCTTTCAAATTCGGTTGGCGTCTTATTTCCATCCAACAATCTGATGAGAATGGTAAAAAAATAAAGAATTCTACCAAAATCAAAAGGAAAATCGGAACGTGTGAACACTTGGCCATTCGATTTACATGTGTCACAGATGCAAAATCATTTAGAAATTGGATGGAAAATTGCATTGTGCAACTGCACCGAATTAACAATTTTTCTGTGCACTGCTTGTACAGACTATCCTACAGTACAATTGTTAAAAATGTGCTCTGTACATAATGAATAAAAATGGAATTATTATTTATGCATATGTAACTTCATTAATGAAAATATTGGAGCTGTCGTGGCCGTGAACGTATGGTAGTTGGATTTACAACTAGCTATGCAATCAGTGCCTATTACCACTGATGTTGTGGGTTCGACTCCGTGGCTTTCTCCGGGTCCTCTGGTTTCCTCCACCAATAAAACTGATTGCCACGATATAACTGAAATATTGTTGAAAGTGACGTTAAGCACTATCAAACAAACAAAAGGAAATTTTTACTGTGTGAACACTTGGCCATTTCGATTTAACTGTTGCACAGATGTGAAATCGTTTAGAAATTGGATGGAAAATTGCATTATGTAACCACACTCGATTTGCAACTTTTCTGTGCATTGTACAGACTACCCTACAGTACAATTGGGGCCGTCGTGGCCGTGATCGTATGGTAGTTGGATTTACAACTAGCTATGCAATCAGTGCGAGGTTTTGTTTTAAACATATTTTATTAATCAGTGCAAGGTGTACAACATTATATGATAAAGTTTGTCAGTGACTTGCGGCAGGTCTATGGTTTTCTTCGGGTCCTCCGGTTTCCTCCATCAATGAAACTGACTACCACGATATAGCTGAAATATTGTTGAAAGTAGTGTTAAACAACATACAAAAAGTTTTTGCACAGAAAGTTTGTTAATGTCATGTTTGTGGAGATTGGATAGATTTAGGCTGTTGTCTTATTAACATATGGTCAAATCTTACAACTGTTTAACTAAAAAGTAAATTAATTCCAACATACTTGTATCCAAAAAAGCAAATAATGCTGACAATTTATTGATAAAGAAAAAAAACCCACCTTAGAATTAAAAAAAAATTGTGAAAACATCTGTAAAGAATATAAGGCAGATAAAATTTGGAATTAGTTTATTGTTGAGAAATTCTTTCATGCTTTTGATTTTGTACTTCCTATTATTTCTGCCATTAATACACCGCTGTCGTAAGGCCAACAAAAATGCAAACGATTACTGTAACCTGCATATCTAACCTATTGAAGCCTTAAAAACTATTTTGTCATTGTTGCACAGAGATTAAGCTTAACAGGGGTCCAGTAGCCCAAGATAACTAAAATTTGGCATGGTCCCCTTACAATTTTCAGACAGAAGTCTAGCTGGCTACTGAAATTTTGAATATCACATGTGTTAAGTAGGTCGCTGAGCCAGAAGAATTTTTACTGGCTTTTAAAATTGTTATTTTAGGCAACCTAGCTGGTAACTAGTAAATTAGAAAAAATAACAATAAAGTTGTAAGGTAAAGAAGTAAACGATTTAAAAAAAAAATGATTACTAGAAATAAATCTAATGTCTTTTTCTTGGCTTTACATTTCTCACATTAAAGACACAGGGATGATTTTCTTTCAGTTATTTAACTGATTTCAACTATTTTTCTGTGAAAAAGAAATTCTGAAAACTGCCGGACACAGTCAAAAATGACCTTTTTGAAATGAGGTTTAGATGGTTTCAACTATTTTCTTTGATTTTCAGTTATTTTATTTTATTTTCTATCCAGAATCATCTCTGAAGACATCTTTAGTGCCAAGTTGACCATTATATTTTCTTTGTTTTCAGGCTGACCACAAAGTAAGTTTGAAATCTGACTCTGAGCAATTAGTGCATTTAGGTCTTTGATTTATAGATGTTTCTCTTTTCATAATGGAGATTAACAAGTGTTTATATAACAGAAATGATTTGTAAACACTGGTTTTGTCTGTCCGTCTGTCGGAGGGAGTGTCCACATGTCAGTGTTTGTGTGTCCCTTAAAATGCTTGTACTTTTTCATTTTTTTTATGAAAAAGTGCATTCATACTGCCGTGTCTTGTCTTTCCCATACATAACCAATTGCTAATCTGCTAAAAAAAAATCCTTATCACTTCAAACAGTATGCAAGATTCAAGCAGTTTGTCATATTGCTTAATTTTGATAGTGCTATTTTTGTATTTTAACTAGAAACAATAAATGTGTTGTTTCTGCTTTATTCATCAGTCTGTAAGAACAATTTTCATGTAGTTTATGATATTTAGAAAGAAAAAAAAATCTTTAGATTGCCTCTGTTTATGGTATCTCATGGCTAGATCATGGTTCAATAATCAGTCGAGTCAAGCCAGACTGGATGGCTGAGTTGGGATAATGTGTCTGAGTAGAGTGACATTTCTACCTGTAAACTAGCTAGCACAATAACAATTCTACTCTCATCATCATCTCATTAAAAAGTAACTTGTTCTCGTAGCGATATATCTGAAAAAGTGCACACTTGCCATTCAACAGCAATGACTTGTTCACTAGAATATTAAAAGAAAATCGGCCTAAGACAATTTATGTATGTAAGTCAATGTCTGAAAATTGGAAATTGTTATACAGTACACCCCTTATTTATAAGGCCACCCCCTTCTGCAATGAAAAAGTGGCATTATAAGAAATGTGGCCTCTTTTGAGGGGGATTATTTAGTAGTACTTGGCTATCTCAGTGCATCTGAAATCTGACATAATAAGAGGGGTGGCCTTATAAGAGGAGTGACTTCTCTTGAGCAGAACAATTTAGTAGAATTTTACTATCTGGTCCTATCTGAAATGTGACTTGAAAAGGCCAAATAAAAATACGTGTGTTTACTGTCACATGTCAAAAAAATCTTGGGTCTGTCTGTCGGCATTATTTTTTTTTTTTCTATCGGCAAAACCGGAAATAGTAGTTTCCGGAATCCGATTCCGGTATTTCATTTTCGAAATTTTCGGTAAGCCGTCATTTGTTGAAGCTGTTTTATGACGAGTTACAAAGTTTTTCTACCTTCTTTGCTCTCAATTTCGACAAAAAGCTAGCGGTTGAATAAATAAAACATTGCTGCTGATTAAACCAAAAAAATGGTTATCCGAATACTGTCTAAAAATTGATAGGGTCGCTAGCAAAAATTAGGGTCGAATAATTGTCGATAAAAAAGGTTAGGGTCGGCAGCTGAAAAATAGGGCCGGTCGAGTGACTGTAGACACACATTTTTTTTTTGGCCTAAGAAGGGTGACCTTTAGTTGGAGTGGCCTTATTAAAGGGAGACTACTGTAACCTTTCATTTGTATATCCTTTTGCCATTTGTCTTTTGATCTTGTATCCCTTTTTACACCAATCACACAACTAATATTTATTTCCTAACTATTTTTACTTTGCTATCTTTATATAAATTAATTTTAGAGTCACATGTCATTTTATACATGTTTTGATTGGTTTAAAAAGTTTAGGTTATTTGTATATGTACTGAATCTGAAAATAGATGTTGTTCTCAAGGCGTCGCGTGCTGTTGTCATCAGGCGATTTTCTTTAAATGAGGCACCTTTGGGGTTATTTTAATTTATTTTCGATTATTTGCCTTATTTTGAAAAAATAAATATATTTTTCAATATCATAACAAAAATAGTTTGAATTAATTTATAAGGATTGATCGAAATTATTTGTTCGGTTCATTCGAAATAACCTCAATCAGGTTGTACACACCCTTACGTAACCCGCTACACAGGATACACAGTGTGTACAACCTGATTGAGGTTATTTCTTCATGAACCAAGCAAATATTGCGATCAATCCTTAAATATTTTGTTATTAGATGTACATGTAATAACTGGAGAATATTATCATTTCTCACATAGATACCTGTGAAACACAGAGATTTTCATGTGAAATAAAAACTGACATTTCACTCGGTGAATTTCACTGAAGTAAAACATCTTATTTCACTGCATGACTTCAACAATAACTGTCTTGAGTACCAATGTCACAATCGAAAATATCATTGAGCGTCCAACATTGAAAAACTAAGTCCTTTCTTAAAGGTCTTATTATTGCAAACAAAGAGGAAAATGCTTGTAATGACAAGTATAGCTACTCTTACATTCTAAATATAGAAAATAAATTACTTGTAACAGAACAACAGCCATTTACTCATGCACCGTGCAGTCATTCAAGAATTACTACACTGTTCAGAAACTCATGATTTATCTTTTATATTTGGAATGCATATACAGGCAAACCTGTCCATGTGGTCACCTCTATTAAGCAGTCACCTGTATTAAAAGGTCACCTTTTTCTTGTCCTGTCATAGAACATTTCATATGAATTGAACCTCTTAAGAGGTCACCTGTCTTATAAGGTCACCTTTACTTTGACCTCTTAATACATGTTTGACTGTACTATTATTAGATGAACTCTGTGGCATCTATGATCAAGACAGTTATAGTTTTGTTCTGTATTAAGACAAAAAAAACTTGATAATCTTATTAAGGACAAAAAATAATAAAATCCAATAGATGACCACACTCATCGAAAAAAATGACTATCTGTTTTTTCTTTCATTTAAAAATAGGCGAAGTTGTTTCCAGTGATTTGTGTGAAAATAAATCACTTTCCTCAGAATGTTTTGTAAGGTAATCACAATGGTGGTAGAATTTTAAAGTCCTTCTTTGTTTTTTCTTCAAATAAGTAATGAATACAATGCAGTTCTTCTTAGTCTGTATTTTATTTTTTCAACATTTAAAACATTCCAAGGGGCCGTCGTGGCTGTGATCGTATGGTAGTTGGATTTACAATTACCTATGCAATCAGTGCCTATCACCACTGATGTTGTGAGTTCAAATCTCGTTCAGGGCGAGGTATACAACATCATGTGATAGTTTGTCAGTAACTTGCGACAGGTCAGTGGTTTTCTCTGGGTCCTCGATATATAACTGAAATATTGTTGAAAGTGACGTTAAACACCATTAAACAAACAAAAAAATTTAAAACATTCCCATTTCCAGCATATACTGGATCTCAATAAGCTTCTTTTTATTTCAGGATATGGAACGTAAACCAGGAGACAAATGGATGATCCGTGGACCAGCTGAATATGTACCACCAGTAGAGGTCGAGGTCGTCATGAAGAGAACTGCTATGCCATTGGATGAAAATGAGGGTATCTACGTCAGAGATGTTAAAACTGGAAAGGTGTGTATATTGTAATCTTATGTTAAAAATCTATTTAATGACTTGCTATAAAATACAAATTTAGATTTGTTTTTGATGTTCAGTATCTTAATTTGTTGATATGGCTGATTTTGATCTATTTTTAATGGAAGATTTAATTTCTAGCTCACCTGTTCAAAGACAAATAAGCTTTGGGTATCAGCTATCAGTCGTCCATAACGTTTTCACGTTTTTACATTCCACTACAAAACTGCTCAAATATATGAATCAAACTTTGTAGGTATGATACTTATGACGAAATTCATATTTGTACATATTAGGGGTTAATCCTATAAACAGGGCTCACCACACATAGTAAAATCAGGCTCGACTTGACCTCTCATTCTCTTGACTTAAGGGCGAAGTGAGGGAAAATCTGGGAGACTTCCGAAAATCGATCAAAATTTTAGCGTTTCTTTCCCCACTACCGCATGTTCCCCTACCTTTCACAAAAACGAACGTGCTGCACTATGATCTTAAAAAGGATGCAATTAACGAGTTTGGAATAAAATATTGAACATCAAGCCCTGTATGGGTCACATTTCAGGAACATGGGAGCTCCTTTTATGTGAATATTGAAAAAAAAGTATGATTATTGGTGAAAAAAATACGGACTTGAAAAGACTGACAGGGCGACTAAAACTTCGCTTTTTGACAAAAATTGGGCGATTTCATTGAAACAAGGTGAAGAAGTCGCCCACATCGCCTGGTTTAGTGAGCCCTGCTATAAAGGGAGGGTCTTGTAGGGGGCATAAAAGGGGTAAATCTGGATACAATGGACAATAAAATAAATTTTGCAATACAGGCTTTTGTGAACCTGTATATTTTTTTAGTGCCATATTTTAATGTATAGAAGGAACCGTCGTGATCGAATTATAGTTGGATTTACAACTACCTGTGCAATCGGTGCCTATCACCACTAAAGTTGTGAATTTGAACCCTGTTCATGACAGTGTACTCAATACAACATTATGTGATAAAGTTTGTCAGTGACTTGTGACAGGTCTGTGGGTTTCTCCGGTTACTCCAGTTTCCTCCACCAATAAAACTGACCCGCCACGATATAGCTGAAATATTGTTGAAAGTGGCGTTAAACACCATAACCCTAACTTAATGTATAGAAGTATGACAGATTATTCCAGACAATATGTTATACAAGTAAATTATAGAAGCTTATTTTCAGCTTTAAGAAAAAACCATGTGATTGCAATATGTTTTTGAAGTTTTAAATTAAGGGCTGTTCCAGAGAAAGTTATATAAGGGTTTGAAAGACACTGTATATAGATATATATAACATGGGTGATAGGTTCATGACAACTTTTACCATGAATACAACACAATTCGATTTCTTTTTTAAATTGCATTGATGGTCAGTCGTGAAAAAAAGTGTTTTCCAACCGCTCACCTCCCCTCTACACTTTTTTCTGGAATAGCCATAATATTTATCTCCTGGCATAACAATGTCAAATTCTGACAAGGCTAATTTATTATCTTCTATTTTAAGGTAAGAGCTGTGACAGGAGAGACCTACATGATAAATCAAGATGAAGAACTCTGGGCTAAAGACCTTCCTCCAGCAGTTGAAACCCTACTGGCACAAGGAAAAGATCCCTTGGCAGACAGGAGTGACAGATCAAAATCTGCCGAGATCCAAAAACCACGAGATAAGACACGTGTTATCACGTTCAGAGTTCCACACAATGCAGCCGTACAGATTTATGATTATAAAGAAAAGAAGGCTAGGTAAGGGTATATCACATCCATGTCTACCCTCAACCAATATTGGGGGCCGTCGTCATGATCGTATGGTAATTGGATTTACAACTACCTATGCAATCAGTGCCATCACCACTAACTTTGTGAGTTTGAATCCTGCTCAGGCGAGGTGTACTTGTTACAACATTATATGATCAAGTATGACAGGTACTTGTGACAGGTCGGTGGTTTTCTCTGGATATTCTGGCTGCCTCTGTCGTTAAAAAAAAAGGGACATAACTTCAGGAGAAATAACTTTAAAATTTTACGTAAGAAGGTTTTATTGTATTAAAACGTAAATAATGTGAAATAGTTATCAAGTTTAAACACTACTGCACATTAAAAATTGTTTAAAAAATTCTGTAATAAAGGTGATGTTGAACAGAAATACAAAATATTGGGAAAAAACTATAAAAAAAACATGTTAGCTTAAAATTGTATTATTTACTGTAATATTATTGGATCATATTGATAAAGTTGTCATTTCTTGAAGATATTGATTTTATTCATCTTTGTTTTACAGGGTAGTTTTTGGACCAGAATTGGTGATGTTAGGCCCAGACGAACAATTTACACAGCTCAGTTTATCTGGAGGCAAACCAAAGAAACAAAATGTTATCAAATCTTTGTGCCTATTATTAGGCCCTGATTTCTGTACTGACATTATTACGGTTGAAACAGCCGATCACGCCAGACTGTCACTGCAGTTGTCATACAACTGGCATTTCCAAATTAAGAGCAAAGACGACAAAGCAGAAGCTGCTAAAATTTTCAGTGTACCAGATTTCGTGGGAGATGCCTGTAAAGCCATTGCCTCTCGAGTCAGAGGAGCAGTTGCTCAAGTACAGTTCGATGATTTCCACAAGGTAGGTTTAACTATAAGTTGATTGATTGATAGATTGGTGTTTAGCGCCTTGTCCGTCCGTCCGTTCACACTTTCGTAACAGATATCTCGGCTTCTACGGGAAGACATGATTTTATATTTGATATATGGCTTTGGCATGGTGACTTGTACCGTGTCTCCCCTTTCCAGGTTTACCGTACATCTACTTCCTGTTTACAGTGCGACTTGAATTCTTCATGTTTGCCGTAATGAAAACTTTCGAAACAGTTATCTCAGCTTCTACTGGAAGAAATGATTTTATATTTGATACATGGCTTTGGCATGGTGACTTGTACCGTGTCTCCCCTTTCCAGGTTTACAGCACATCTACTTCCTGTTTACCGTGCGACTTACAAATGAACGAGTGGGGGTATTCTTAGCACGACGTAGCATGCAACATCTTGTTTTATATTAACTTAAGACACCTACATGATCCTTAGAAATAAAACATACTTGTCTATGAAATAAATGGATTATATGTACAAATAAAATAAACATTAAAAGGATAAAACCATATATTTAGAACGGATGTTATCTAACTATATTTTTGTATATAAGTTAATTTCTTTTAAAACTTTCAAAATCAATGCTTCACACAATAAATTACTAGAAATCAGCAGTTTATTTACTGTAAATTCACTAATAAATGTGTACATATTTCAATCTGATTCCTAAGCCGTGGGAAAAAATGCATGGTTAAACTAATGAGATTGTTGTAGTTGTTGATGAAAATAAAAATCGGGAGATGACATATCTGATTATCGGTAAATTGAAATAAAAATGTAGATGTTTAATGTAGTAAATGAAGATTTATTAATAATGTTGTTGTATTTAAACATAATTTGGAAATGATTTACAGAATTCTGCAAGAATCATCAGGTCATCAGTGTTTGGTTTTGACGAGAAGGACAAAGTACGTGAAGTATTTATGTTCCAACAGAATCAGTTAGTGTTCACCAGTATTGACATCCAGTCTGTGGAACCAGTCGACCAGAGAACCAGAGATTCCTTGCAAAAGTCTGTACAACTGGCCATTGAAATCACCACAAATTCTCAAGAAGCTGCAGCCAGGTATGATATTTAGAATGTCTACTGCATGTAACAAACACCCTTGCTTGTTTTACAGGAATCACCACAAATTCTCTACTTCCACAAGAATGTTGTGGCTAATAGACTGATTATAGAAGAAGGGTTACAACGTGAGCTTTTGCCATCACTTGGCGTCTGTCATCCGTTAACTTTTCACATTTTAATCTTCTCCTCTGAAACCCCTCAGCCAAATGAACTGAAACTTTGTAGGAAGCATCTATAAAAGGTCCTCTCTAATGATTGCACATTTTGTCCCGATCCATTAACAAACATGGCCACCACAGGCCATTCTTGTTTCTGATTGGCCGATTTTTAAAAATCTTCTCCTCTGAAACTGCTTGGCCAAATGAACCGAAACTTGGTAGGAAGCATCTATGGAAGGTCCTCTATAAAGATTACTCATTTTGTCCCGATCGGTTAACAAACATGGCCGCCACAGGCAATTCTTATTTCTGATTGGTTGATTTCTAAAAAATCTTCTCCTCTGTTAAAAGAAAGATAACTCTTGGCATTATCTCCCTTAGAAATTAACTAATGCTGATATAGTGTAACATGTTTATTCTATACATTACAAGTAGGTATTCACATTTTAATATTCTTTTTAGCAAACCTTGCCAAAGGCAATATGAGCTTTTGCCATCACTTGGTGTCCGTCGTCTGTCATCCGTTTACTTTTCACATTTTAATCTTCTCCTCTGAAAACCCTCAGCCAAATGAACTGAAACTTGGTAGGAAGCATCTATGGAAGGTCCTCTCTAAAGAGTGCACATTTTGTTGTGATCCATTACCAAACATGGCCACCACAGGCAATTCTTGTTTCTGATTGGCTGATTTAAAAAAATCTTCTCCTCTGAAACCACATGGCCAAATGAACTGAAACTTGGTAGGAAGCATCTATGGAATGTCATCTATGAAGATTGCTCATTTGTCCCCATCGGTTAACAAACATGGCTACCACCGAAACTTGGTAGGAATCATCTATGGAATGTCCTCTATGAAGATTGCTCATTTCGTCCCGATCAGTTAACAAACATGGCTAACACCGAAACTTGGTAGGAAGAATCTATTGAATGTCCTCTATGAAGATTGCTCATTTCGTCCCGATCGGTTAGCAAACATGACCACTACATGCAATTCTTGTTTCTGATTGGTCGATTTCTAAAAAATCTTCTCCTTTGAAACTGCTTAGCCATATGAACTGAAACTTGGTAGGAAGCATCTACATGTATGGAAATTCTGTATTAAGTTTCCTCAAAGCAGAATGAAAGGTGAGTGACACAGTTGGTGTACATCAACGATGTGGCTGAACACATTAACTCGCTGAATTGTGGTATAAACATTGACGATATTCAACTCAGCATCCTATTATACGGTGACGATATAGCTTCAATTGCCCTCGACGAAAATAGTTTTCAGCATATGTTGGACATTGTATCGGAGTCACTTGGAAACTTTCAATTAACAGCAGTAAGACTAAAGTTGTTCACTTCTGACCTCAATCCTGTAGCAAATCAGACTATGTGTTCCGGTGTACAGATAGTGTGATCCATTAATGCGACAGCTATAAATATTTGGTAGTGTGGATGGATGAACATTAAACTTTCAACAAAAATTTGAAGGAACTTGCAAAATCTACATCTCCGGCACTAGGATCGTTAATTTCTAAAGTAGTGGCAACAGGAGGCATGACTCTATGAGTATGAACTTTATACGTCCACAGTGGAACCAGTTTTGATAGATGGGAGCAGTATATGGGACACAATACAGTTTAGTTGTATTTTGTCTGTTCAAAATATAGCTAGCAAATTCTTTCTTTCTGTCAGAAGGCATACCTCAAATATTGCAGCTAGAGGAGATATGGGATGGACGTCGTGATTCACAAAGCATGTCAACTTCAGTAGACTTCTACGTACTGGTGAAAGAAGAAACTCATATAAAATTCTGAAGTGGATTTCGAGACGTAGTAAAAGACAGTAAATAAGCTTAATGTAAGAGACGTTATTCACAATATATCGATATCTACCAAACGATACGAGCAGTTAGTGATAAACTTTTAGAACTAGACAACACAGAGTGGTTTTCGGAGCTTTTTGACGACAGAAGAAATGTAAAAAATGGAAATAAACTTTGGACATATAGACTCTATAAGAACTCTGTTAAAACTGAACAATACATCAAAGTAAGCATGTCAAGAAGGGAAAGACAGACAATGGCCATTTTTCGCTCTGGAGCTCTTCAGATTGCATTTGAGACTGGTAGATACTCCAGTAGATGATAGACTGTGAGTTGTGTGACATCTGAGTAGTTGAAAAGGAGAAACATTTCTTCATTGACTGTCCATTACATAGTGATTTGAGATATGACTTGTATTATGAATGCTCAATGTATATAGACAATCTTTATATTCCTGATTGTTTCATGTTTTTATACTGAAATATATAATTGTTGATTTTTATTCTGTAAATATGTATTTTATAGTGTCTCATAAGTCAGACTTTGGCTGGATATTGATTGATTTAATTGTATATTTTATATTTTATGGCAGTCAATGTGACACTTAATTAAACAACTATTTTATTATTATTATAATTGTGCCTATCACCACAAATGTTGTGAGTTCGAACCCCGCTCAGGGGAGGTGTACTTGATAAAACATTATGTGATAAAATTAATCAGTGACTTGCAACAGTTTGTTGGTTTTCTTCGGGTATTCTGGTTTCCTCCACCAATAAAACTGACCGCCACGATATAACTGAAATATTGTTGAAAGTGGCGTTAAACACCATGAACGGAACCAAACCAACAAGGTGTTGATTTATAAAACTGTATTGACCTTTTACACAGGTTGAAATAATTCTTGTATGCATTTTAGACATGCTTTGGAAACAAACAATAAACACACGATTATGAAATGTATCAAAACTATGTGGTTATAATTACGAAAATCATGTGATTATAATATAAAAATCATGTGATTATGATATAAAAATCATGTGATTATAATATAAAAATCATGTGATTATAATATAAAAATCATGTGATTATAATATAAAAATCATGTGATTTTAATATAAAATACAGGGATGATTTTTTTCAGTTATTTAACTGATATCAGTTATTTTCCTCTGGAGATAAATTTTCGAAACTTACTGGACACAGTCAGAACAGGTCAAAAATAGACCATTTGAAAGGGAGTGTATATGGTTTTAGCTATTTTTCATTGCTTTCAGTTATTTTATTTTCTAACCAGAATCATCCTTGAAAATAAAAACGTAGATATTGAATACGACACGTTCCTGGAATAACCTTCATCAGGTACACTCATAATCAAAAGATTGAAAAGCCAAATAATTTAAAAGTCTTTGGGAACAAGAAAGCCAAAGGAATTAATCAGGATAGCCAGAATCATCTTAATATTATATACTCATATAAATATCTTGAATCTGATTTGATAAAACACTGTCACATGATATTTATCCATTCGTTGGGTCAACCGCTAATCGTAAGGTCTCATAGTAAGGTCCACCACTCGCGGAAATTTCCCATGTGAGCCTTACGTGTTTCCAATTATAGTTACTTCCCTTGATTCAACAGACAACAAACATGGCGTCCTGCGACAGGTTCGTCGCTGTAGGCGAAGAAGAAATTTGGTGTCTAATGCAAAAATATTCGATATAATATACCAATTATCACCCTTGTTGGAGTGTGACCCGATGGTTTGTCTCCCCTCAAAAAGTTAGGTCACCCGAGGGTGACCTTACTTTTGTCTGGGAGACAAACCGTCTGGTCACACTCCAACAAGGGTGATAATTGTATAAGGTCACATATGCATAAGGGAGCAGAACATTATGTAGTTATAATATCAAAATTATGTAATCATTATATGAGAATCAAAATCATTGAATTTTGTAAGCTAGAATTTCAGTGGGGAGGTCAGGGGAATGGTTCCTGAATTATTTATGTTTGGGTTACATTATTATTCCACTGATGGTGAGGTGTACTTGATATAACATTATGTGATCAAGTTTGACATTGACTTTAGACAGGTCGCTGGTTTTCTCCAGGCACCCAAGTTTCCTCCACCAATTAAACTGACTGCCACAATATAACTGAAATATTATTGAAAGTGGTGTTAAACACAATAACCCTAACCCTACATTCTTATTCCAGACATGAAGCAGAAAGATTAGAGCAGGAAGCCAAGGGAAGATTAGAAAGACAGAAGATTTCAGATGAAGCAGAGGCAGAAAAGGCCAGAAAAGAATTGTTAGAGTTACAGGCTAACAGTGCTGCTGTAGAAAGTACTGGTCAAGCTAAAGCTGAGGCCCAGTCCCGAGCTGAAGCTGCCAGAATTGAAGGAGAAGCTGCTGTAGACCAGGCCAAACTGAAATCCCAGGCCATGAAGATTGAAGCAGTAAGTATATGTTATTAAAATGAAAGAAATGTTGAAAAATGGAAAGTGCCATGTTTTATTTCTTGGGAAATTTTTTTTACATATTACACATTTGATAGATGTATATATTTTCCAAGTTTACAATACCGCATCAGTGGTGTAATGGTTAGCGTACTCGCCTCGAGTGCTGTAGATCGTGGGTGGGAGCCCTGATAGGGTAAAACCATACACTATGAAATTGGTATTTGTTGCTTCTCCGCTAAGCACGCAGCATTAAGGAGAAAGAGCAAAGACTGGTTGGCTCGAAATCAGGATAATGTGTCCGGGTGGGGCAACATGTCTACCCGCAGACTGTTGTTTCAGTGAGCTAGGACTGTAAAAATCCAACTAAGCGTATTGATCTAGTACAAAGCAGACCTCATCATCATCTCATTGAAAATTAACTTGTTCTGAACATACTAAAAAAATTGCTGAGTTGGCATTAAACAACAATCACTCACTCTTAAATTGTATGTAAATAATTTAAAAATATATTTTTAACCCCAGTAAACTTTTTATCTTTTAGGAATCTGAACTTGAAAGACTTACACAGGCCAGAGAAGCAGAGCTTAAATACATTAGAGAACAAAATGATATGGAATTATCTAAATCTAAAGAAGTATCCTCTATCGAGACAGAAAAATTCAAGAACATGGTGGAGGCCATCGGAGCAAGCACTTTGGCCACAATGGCTTCAGCTGGACCAGACATGCAGGTCCGTATGCTGCAGTCCCTTGGCTTAAAATCTACCCTGATTACTGATGGAAGTTCACCAATCAATCTGTTCAATACAGCCAGTGGACTCATCGGTGGAATGATGCCGGCCAAGAGAAGCAGAAGATCAGCACAGGAGGAAGATGATGACTAATAACTTACTACAAACTACTTGTGAACCTTGAAGTTTGTCCTTCACCTTTAAGATAGTATGTCTACATTATCCAAACTAACTTAACAACCCCCCATTGTTATGGTTAAATATTTGTACAAATGTTGTTATTTCTTTATAATGTTAATAGTTGTTTCTTTTTTATATTATATTATTTTATTTTTTTCCGGAGTGGATCGAAATGTTTAAATGGCGTGTTAGGTAAATTACAAAAAAAAGTGTGAATTGTAGGTATGATTGCGATAACGAAAGACTACACAGAGTATAAATTTATTGGTGATACAAATGACGAAGAGATTATATTTCCGGTTTTTCGTGTACAATTTTGTATCCCGACCGAATCGTGACATTTTTATGATTTATTTATATCATGATGACTTATGTACTATTATCATGCGGATATTTTTGTAATAGACTATTTATACAATTTGTTCCTTTTTACCAAAATCATTTTACACGACTGTTTGTGCAATAAAATGTATCATTAAAAGTGAATTTGCATCAAATATGTTGTGAACACTTATTTTTTGTTTGTTTGTTTGTTAACATGTAGAACATATTGTTTATAGTTCACTGTGACCATGTGATGTGTTAAATAGTGCTTTCTCCAGACTTCTGCATGATTTCATTTCTATGATAAATCGTGTAAAAAGATGTATGATGTAGTGGAATTTATATAAAATATAGACATTGATTAAAAAAAAAAATTGAATAAAAAATGAAAACTATTGAAACTTTCTGATGTTATTATTATCACTGCAAGGATATTTTTTAACACACATTTTAGATTGTACAGTGGAACCTGTCGAATCCGTCACACCAAGGGACCAGGAAAATGTGTCGGATTGTATAGGATATCACAATACTTAGGTTTTATTTTAGTTAACAAAAATACTGTAGACCTTACATTTTTGTCAGATGTCACAGAATGTCAGAAAACCCGGGTGTCAGATTGCACAAGTTCCACTGTATTATGACACACATTTTAGATTGTATTATGATGCTGTAGTGTTGGGGCTATCGTTGTCTGCTAATTGGTTTCTATGCTGTATTTTAATTTTTATGCCCCCTGTAAGATACAGGGCATTAAGTTTTACCTATGTTCATGCATCCATCAGTTCGTCCCACATTCGGTTTCAATGACATCTTTGGTGTAAAGGTTAGCATGCTCGGCTTGAGTGCGGTAGATCGTGGGTTTGAGCCCTGATCATGTCAAACCAAAGACTGAAATTGGTATTTGTTGTGCTTCTCCTCTAAGCATGCAGCATTAAGGAGAAAGAGCAAAGACTGGTTGGCTCGGAATCAGAATAATGTGTCGGAGTGGGGCGACATGTCTATATGAAGACTGTTGTTTCATTGAGTTGGCACTATAAAAATCCAACTAGGTGTGTTGGTCTAGTACAAAGTGGACCTCATCATCATCTCGTTGAAAATTAACTTGTTCTAGCCATGACACAACTGAAGAATTGCTGAGTTGGCGTTAAACAATAATCACTCCCCCACTCACATTTGGTTTCCACACTAACTTGTTCCTCTAAGCAAATCATTTGAAATTTATACCCAAGTTCAGAGATAAAAAAAAAGGAAGGCCAAGTTCAATTTCAGACTTTACCACTTTAGTCATTTTTGGAGTAATGCCTCTTGATTTGCAGAGGAATACCTGCTTACACTAGCAGGAAACTGGTTCATCCATGTCCTATAAACATATTCCTCCATTTTTTATATTGAAGTCATTTATAGCAATCAAAATACGAATAAGCCGCATCAGTGGTGTATATGGTTAGCGTGCTCACCCTAAGTGCAGTAGATCGTGGGTTTGAGCCCTTGTTGGGTCAAACCAAAGACTATGAAATTGGTATTTGTTGTTTCTCCGCTAAGCACAAAGCATTAAGGGGAGAAAACCATCGACCTGCCACAAATTACTGACAAACTTTATCACATAATGTTGTATCGAGTACAGCTGGCCCATGGTAAATTGACCCTGTGGTCAATTTTCATATATTTTGAACCCGGGTTCAATTTTCCATAGGTATCTTGACCCTGGGGTCAATTTTTTGTCATTGTATTTTGAACCCCCTCATGGTAAATTGACCCTCCCCCTCATTTCTACCAAAAGAGGTTTTGATATACCATAGATAGGGGGTCGATATTGCATGGGCAGGGGGGTCAAAATACCATGGGTAGGGGGGTCGATATACCATGGGTAGGGGGTCAATATACCATGGGTAGGGGGGTCAATATGCCATGGGTAGGGGGGTCGATATACCATGGTTAGGGGGGGTCAAAATACCATGGATAGGGGGGTTGATATTCCATGGGTAGGGCTTCAAAATACCATGGATAGGGGAGTCGATATGCCATGGGTAGGGGGGTCGATATACCATGGGTAGGGGGGTCGATATACCATGGGTAGGGGGGTCAATATACCATGGGTAGGGGAGTCGACATTCCATGGGTAGGGGGTCAATATACCATGGGTAAGGGGGTTCAACATACCATGGGTAGGCAGTTTGATATACCATGGACAGAAAATACAGCAAAATAAATAATATGAGATTGTAAATGAAGACAAAGATATAATTGATCAATAACTTTAAACTTTTTTGTCAGTTAATAAAGTTTATTCAAATTTACCTTTTGTTAATTAGCAAATGACAATATGTTTATTTAGCATTCAATGATGGCACTATAATATAATGCATCACCTTCAACTTTAATACCTATTTACCGAACCTCATATATCCTGGGTAATGGTGTCAAAAAGGTAATCAAAAGCCAGTTTGTTATTTACTGATTGATGAACATTTTTGAAATCTTATGAAATTTTTGAAAGCTTTGAAATTTTGAAAAAAAAATTAAAATTTTGAACTTTAAATTTTTTTTTTTAAAGGACTGGGAGCTATAAGGGCCAAAATCGGCCCCACCTCAGATGTCGATAAAATTTTCTCCAAAATGTATTTACAATATGTGCTTTTCATAAATAAATACAGTTAGTTAATATGTGCATCTAATTTCTCACAGCGGACCGACAATGTCAGGTAATGAAAAGCACCGAACGTCATTTTTTTCAGAATACAGAACGTACGTATCATTGTATTATAATGCATATCTTTAAAAAAGAAAAACAAAGCATAATAAAACTCAATAAACAAAGCATAAATTTGACTTAATATGCAATGTGGATTGATTTCCGGAATAAAAACATGTTCTGAAACTCTATTATGAAATTAAAGTGAACGAATAGTAATGTCGCAACGTCACCCATTTTTGACGGTTTGTTTCACGTGATAAAATCTCTCATTATTTTGATCGCTTCATTTGTCAGAGGTTATATTATGATGCTGAAATTGCATGAATGATCTCAAGAAATCTGATCTAAAAATGTTATCTTTAAATGTAAGAACTACGTACCACATCTATTATTTCACGTTCAAATTGTATTTTTTCGTAATTCATTTTTTCGTCACCTTAACAAAGCTTTAATCATTTAAAAAATATATCTCATACAGACCAATTTTGGTTTCATCGTCTGCTATGACATTGATAATGTACATATTGAGATCATATCAATTCAGAAACTTATTAACATTGATTGTCGAAAACTGGTCGAAATGTTGGTATTAACCTTAAAGAAGTAATAGATAGATTTATTTGAGGAATAGAACTTTGTCATATTTGAAATTTTTTTAAACACTTTTTTAACCGTACTTTATTCTTAACGACAACCAATGTTATGATATATTCCAGTACATTTTTACGGACAACCATCATAAATCTGTAAAAAAAAAATGCCAAGGTGCGGGTTGAGAGAACTTGATAACGTAAAATATTTGCATTTGGTTTTGCAGTTTCCAGTTTCTAAGAAAAAGATTAAATATTAATATGAAAAATTATGGATAACAGACGACGAACACTAAATGATAGTATTAGTACTACGATTTTTCTATTGAATGTCGGAACTGTTCCGACAGTGTAATATATATTTTTTCATTTTATTATATGTTATGAAAAAAAAACCAGCTGTGTTGCAATTGTTAAAAAAAATATGGTTGTGATCGTCTTCCGTAATTAAAATCGTCAAAATGAAATACAACCGAATTGATATCAAATGGCGACATGTTTCAATCGCATTTAAAATATACCTTGAAATGCTTTCATACTTTTACTTCACGTTCACGATATTTTATTACAACACTATTTCACTCAAGGGTAAACAAAATTCTGTTCTAGTTAAAGGACTTTATCAAACAGAATAATACAGTTTACATGTAATGCAGTTAATACGCATTTAAACCACAGAAGAATATTTCTATTTTCCACACCTCGTGGTGGTGGGTCGTTATTGTGCATGCGAAATATTAATTGCAAACCCCATTGACTGGCTATATGCTGCCTGTCTAGAATATTTTTTTTTTCTCGATCGACAGTTCAGAAGCTAGAAAACAATATGATGAATATTGTCTGTCAATCATGCAAACAATAACTTATGCACATGACAGAACGCATATACGGATTCTGATTGCAACTGTGGTATCTTCAAACTCTTCCTAAGGATATGTTGGATTGTGCCCAAAAAATATCTACTCCTTTTGGATCAAACTATTTTACTTCATTTTAGAAGTAGCATTGGTAGACCATTAAACCTACCTCAGTATCCCGGTAGTAATAACTATTTCAGTATCCCGGAAGAAAATATATAATCAATAATTGAGGGCTTATTAAAAAAAAACCTATTTTGTATGAAGTGGTGTTTATTTTATTTTTATGTTATATAACTGTTACGTGTCGACATACCATCATTTTTTTACGGCAACTATTGCTTCTCAAACATCAAAACGTCATCTAAGCGCTTGTAATATTTGAACATTTTCCCGTCGCTTTTCAAGAAATTTAGCACCTCGTGCACCAAAAAAATACTTTAACAGTAGTTGTGTTTTATTTATTTTAATAATCTTGTAAATATTGTCTGGTGCACGACTACGGAGGTGCTTAATTTCTTCGAAAATCGTCCAAATATCGCGGGCAAAATTCCACGAAATACAGAAAACAAATAACGCTCATGACGTCACAATGACGTCAAATACGTATCGATTTTGTTGGAAACAAGTTTTAACATTAAAAGTATGATGTCGTCTATAAAATAAAACACATCAAATTTTAATCAAGTATTTTCTAAGATAATGATTCATTAAATATGGGGCCATATATGGAACTTATAGTCCCCAGTTCTTTTTATCGCGTTGACGCCGGACTGCATGCATTGAGTTTTTTCCTCCTGGTTTCAATATATACAAACTGTATTTAAAATAAATACAATTATTTACAGAAACAAGTTATTTACTGATGAATTTCATTACTTGAAATGAATCATAAAATGTACAGAGATTGTGTATATATACATAATGGTATCATATATACAATCAGAAGAGTGAAAATATTGATTTTAAGGGTCAGTCCGAGGTTATAAATAAATTAATATTTAACAACCTCCACAATCCTCCACCAGCAAAATATTTTGATACAATCATTAACCCTCTATACTCAAAACAACTGCTCAATATGGTGTTGGTGGAAGACTGTGGAGGTATATAAAATAGCTAAAATGTACATTGAATATGTCGTTTACAGTCCATTTTTAGCATTATCCGTCTAATCATGATGTCATTATGACGTCATAGCGCACCCAATCTCACGGAAAAATATATTTTTTGAAAATTTGTAAATATAATAATTAAATTAGTAAATTGTTTTTATTCTATGTCAAGCATTATTTTTTGATAAAATGTGGGGCCAATTTTGCACCTTAGCGCCTCTCCCTCTTTAGAAATTTTTTAAAATTTGGACCGAATCTCACGCGAGGTGTACTCACTCTGAGGTAGAGTTGGGAAAATGCCAATCAGAAAAAAGCGAAATTCCTTATTATTTGATAAATGGTATTTTGATCCCCCTACCCATGGTATTTTAACCCCCTACCCATGGAATATCGACACCCCTACCCATGGTATATCGACCCCCATACCCATGGTATATTGACCCCCTTACCCATGGTATATCGACCCCCCTATCCATGATATTTTAACACCCCTACCCATGGTATTTTGACCCCCTATCCATGGTATATCGACCCCCATACCCATGATATATTGACCCCCTTACCCATGGTATATTGACCCCCCTATCCATGGTATTTTGATCTCCCTACCCATGGTATTTTGATAATTTAGTACAAGATAGTAATGACAAGTTTATAATCTTTTTTTGTCATTTGGTATACAATATTGAAGTTAAAGAGACATGCATAAAAAACAGTAAAACCGTCAGACCCAATTTAATCGAATGGTCATACAGTGCTAGTTAGGTATTAAAATTACCATATAGAGGTGAGCTATATTCCACAGTGATGGTCATAAGGGTAATAACAAAATTACCGAACTCCGAACAATCTTACAAAGGGTAAGTCAAAACTCATAAGTATATAAACAGACAAAATCAGTCAACAACCGGAAAACTGTGAAAACCGTAATGACCCTGACTTGGTACAGGCATTTCTAAAGAAATGGTGGGTTGAATCAGATTTTAAAGCGCCAAACCTCCCGCTTTCATTACGGCTCAAAGGTTCCGGCTGTCACTATAACAGTATTTATAACAATACTGGAACAAAATAGGTAAAATAGTTGTCAAAGCAGTACCAAAGCCAGTGAAGCAAATGTCAAAAACAATTTTACGCCACACATTGATAAAAAAATATTTTTGACATTTTTGTTGACCTCCTTATCTTTATACATTTTCACTATATTAGACATCAAATATACACGAAAACAAAAGCACAATATTGGTGAAGGACTAGTAAAAGATCACTGACAAAAGGTTTCAATCACCCTGTTGGTTTGTAGGAAAACAATTTTTGAACAATTGGTTCACAAACTTTTATCTATGATGAAGACCATCTTGGAGTGTAAATATATTCAGAATAGACACTAAAACACGAACTAAATCATCATACAGTTTGAATTTAATCAGTTCAGAGGTTTCTCATGAAATCTAGACAGTTGAAATGTAATTCTGCTAAGGTTTTGTTTTTTAAATCTGCACTATAAACTTGATAAATTTACTTTGATGATCATTTCAGTGGTTTCTCATCAGAATTTAAAACAACTTGGACATATAATATATTAATGGATTTCTAAAGGGATACCAAAACAATTTTTAGGAAGGATCCGTCAATAATAAACAAAACGCTAGAGAAAACCGAAAGGGCTATCACAAATGGACAATCCAGAGAAACGGGCAACATAGGGTATCAAGAGGAGGAAAAGCACAACGAAAACACCAATATATGTGTTGGACACTATACGCAAACAAATACAAATAACGTATTAAAACAAGACATGAACCAACCCTCCTACAAACAACATACCAAGTAGCTACCAGTATAAAATATACAGGAAAGACCGGAAAGAACTCATTGACAAAAACGATGGAGGTGTACTCATTATGGTAAGACCAGACATAAAATCAGATGAGTGCCCAGATTTAGACACAGAATGTGAAATCAAATGGATTGAAATTAGACCAAATGATAAAGACCAAATACTTATAGGATCCTTTTACAGACCACCTGACTCAGATGAAAAGGCAATACAAGAATTAGAAAAATCACTTTCAAAAATCAAAAGTGACAAAAGATATAGAAAATGCTAAAATATTCTTGGCAGGAGACTTCAACCTTGGTGACATAAACTGGGCGACAGGAGGAACAATTCCAGGCGGGAGGAACATATCTCAAAGTAACATCTTGATAAACGTACTAAATAATTTCTACTTGGAACAAATCAATGAACTACCGACACGAAACGACAGAATATTAGACCTCATGATAACGTCACATCCAACACTTGTTACAAGAACCACCACATGTCCACCTATTGGAAAAAGCGACCATGATATATTATCAGTATCAACAAATATAACACCAAGAATTAGCAAACAGCAAAGTAGATCAGTGCCCAACTATAAAAAAGCAAATTGGGAAGGAATCAAACAGGATCTCATATCATCCAGAGACAAATTTATTGCCAAATTTGAATCGGGAACAAATATGGACACAATAGAAGAAAACTGGAAACAATTTAAAGAGGCCATTGAAACCTGCATTGAAAAACATATTCCAAAAAAGAAAATAGGGAAACACCACGACGTACCTTGGATGACAACAGATATCAAAAGACTTATTTGGAAAAAACAACGCTTATACAACAAAAGCAAGAAAAGCAAGAAACCATCACACAAAAAAGCTTTCAAAGACATCAGAAGCTTAATTAGAAACAAATTACACAAGAACTACTGGGATTACCTAAACAACATGTTAGACCCTGAAAAAGACAATAACAGTAAGAAATTTTGGAAATATATAAAATCAAGGAAACAAGACACAATGGGGATTGGCACTCTTAAGAACAACGGTGTATTAGCCGAGACTGCAGAACAGAAAGCTGAAATGCTAAACAGTCAGTTTACATCAGTATTTACAACTGAAAACACCACCAATATGCCATCGAAAGGAAACTCGCCATTTAAGCCAATGAAGGACATCAAAATCAGCGAAAAAGGTGTAGAAAAAGAATTAAATGGATTAAACCCGGGTAAAGCAACCGGCCCCGACAAAGTCCCAGTAAGAATACTTAAAGAGACAGCCAATATCATCACACCTATTCTTACAAAAATTTATCAACAGTCGATCAACACAGGCCAAATACCAGAGGATTGGAAAAATGCCAACATAGTTCCAATATTTAAAAAAGGGGATCGCTCAAAACCATCTAATTACAGACCAGTGTCATTAACATCAGTGGCATCAAAAATCTTAGAACATATCATTGTATCACAAATTATGGACCACTTAGTCAACCAAAACATCCTCAATGAAAATCAACATGGGTTCAGAGCAAAAAGATCATGCGAAAGCCAACTCCTGATGACAACCAACGACATCACCAAATGGATGAACAACAACATACAAGTCGACATAGCAATCCTTGACTTTGCAAAAGCTTTCGATAAAGTTGCTCATAAAAGACTATCAGAGAAACTCCAATACTATGGCATTGATGGAACCACCAGAATATGGATTGATGCATTCCTCAGTAAAAGGATCCAAAGAGTAGTCGTAGACGGGGAGGCTTCCATGTGTTCCCATGTAACATCAGGAGTTCCCCAGGGAACAGTACTCGGCCCTACATTATTCCTGGTGTTCATCAATGACATCGCAGACAATCTCCATTCCACCGCCAGAGAATTTGCAGACGACTGTGTAATATATAGACCTATACACACAGAAAAAGATCATCAACTAATGCAAGAAGACCTGGACACACTCGTAGGCTGGTCAGACACATGGCAAATGGAATTTAATGTTTCCAAATGTGCAATAATGCAAACGACAAACAAAAGATCAAAGACCGATTTCCCTTATAAAATGAAAGGAGAGACTCTACAACAAGTTGACCATCAGTAACAACCTCAAGTACAACTTGCACATCGACCAAACCTGCAAGAAGGCATCAAAAGTACTTGGTTTCCTTAAAAGAAATCTTAAACACTGTCCATCTAGTGTAAAAGATAGAGCATATACCAGCCTTGTAAGACCAAAATTAGAATACTGCTCAACGATTTGGAACTCTCATACAACGAGCAACATCAACAAATTAGAATCTGTCCAAAAGAACGCAGCAAGATTTGTCCTGAACAAGACGCATGACTACAAAAAGCTGACAGCACAACGAAAATGGTAAAAGATCTAAATTGGGGAAAATTAGAACAGAGGCGAAAAAGATCAGATGTAACACTCATGCACAAGGTAGTCCACCACCTCATAGCTGTGTCGGTTTACCATCACCCCACTATGGCAGAAATAACATCAACTCGCCACAGCCATGCTTGGAAATTACAGACAATAAGGACAAACATAAATATATATAAATATTCATTCTTTCCACGAACGATCATCCTGTGGAACCAACTACCACCGCCTGTGATAGCCGTCCCGGACTTGGACGCATTCAAGGTGGCAGTCAAGGGAGTATTCTAAACTTCCATATACTTGTACAGTGTAAATATGTTGTTTCTTTTAAACTTTGAGGCTCTGCTGTGCGCGCGTGTAAATATAGTCCTTAGTGAGATGTCTGCTTGCGGATGTTACTAAGTAACCTGATTGAAGTTGAAGGTAAAGACGAACCGAACATCGTTTTTATAATTCATGGTATAGTAAATAAGCTTTCAGTATACGATATTTGGTTTCGATTATTCATTATTTGCATACTAAAGGTCTGTACCTCTATCAGTGTTTTATATTATATTATCAGTGCAATTTCCAATCTTGATTCTGGATTTCTTGGATGTTCGGTTCGTCTTTACCTCCAGCTGTTTGTAGGAGGGCTCATGTCTTATTTACTTTATTTGTGTTTATTTGCTTATAGTAGTGTCCAAGACATATTGTGTTGTGTATTTTTTGTCTTCGTCTTGTGTCTTATGTATGGTGGTGTCCAACACATATTGTGTTGTGTATTTTGCTTGTTTTTGTCTTCGTCTTTTGTCTGGTATACCCAATATTGCCAGTTTCTTTGGATTATCCATTCGTGATTGCCCCTTCGGTTTCTTTAACATTTATTTGATCAGGTACCATGTTTATCGCCTACTATAGTACAAAAGCGTATTCATATTAGGAGGACAAGCTATCTACGACATCAAATACAGCCCTAAAGATATTACAAATATAAAGTGTCTCCAGAAAAATACAGCCCTAAAGATATTACAAATATAAAGTGTCTCCAGACAAATACAATCCTAAAGATATTACAAATATAAAGTGTCTCCAGACAAATACAGCCCTAAAGATATTACAAATATAAAGTGTCTCCAGAAAAATACAGCCCTAAAGATATTACAAATATAAAGTGTCTCCAAAAAAATACAGCCCTAAAGATATTACAAATATAAAGTGTCTCCTGAGAAATACAGCCCTACAGATATTACAAATATAAAGTGTCTCCAGAGAAATACAGCCCTACAGATATTACAAATATAAAGTGTCTCCAGAGAAATACAGCCCTACAGATATTTCAAATATAAAGTGTCTCCAGACAAATACAGTCCTAAATATATTATAAATATAAAGTGTCTCCAGACAAATACAGCCCTACAGATATTACAAATATAAAGTGTCTCCAGAAAAATACAGCCCTAAAGATATTACAAATATAAAGTGTCTCCAGAGAAATACAATCCTAAAGATATTACAAATATAAAGTGTCTCCAGACAAATACAGCCCTAAAGATATTACAAATATAAAGTGTCTCCAGAAAAATACAGCCCTAAAGATATTACAAATATAAAGTGTCTCCAAAAAAATACAGCCCTAAAGATATTACAAATATAAAGTGTCTCCAGAGAAATACATCCCTACAGATATTACAAATATAAAGTGTCTCCAGAGAAATACAGCCCTACAGATATTACAAATATAAAGTGTCTCCAGAGAAATACAGCCCTACAGATATTTCAAATATAAAGTGTCTCCAGACAAATACAGTCCTAAATATATTATAAATATAAAGTGTCTCCAGACAAATACAGCCCTAAAGATATTACAAATATAAAGTGTCTCCAGAAAAATACAGCCTTAAAAAGATATTACAAATATAAAGTGTCTCCAGACAAATACAGCCCTAAAGATATTACAAATATAAAGTGCATCCAGACAAATACAGCCCTAAAGATATTACAAATATAAAGTGTCTCCAGAGAAATACAGCCCTACAGATATTACAAATATAAAGTGTCTCCAGACAAATACAATCCTAAAGATATTACAAATAAAAAGTGTCTCCAGACAAATACAGTCCTAAAGATATTACAAATATAAAGTGTCTCCAGAAAAATACAGCCCTAAAGATATTACAAATATAAAGTGTCTCCAGAGAAATACAGCCCTACAGATATTACAAATATAAAGTGTCTCCAGAGAAATACAGCCCTACAGATATTACAAATATAAAGTGTCTCCAGAGAAATACAGCCCTACAGATATTTCAAATATAAAGTGTCTCCAGACAAATACAGTCCTAAATATATTATAAATATAAAGTGTCTCCAGACAAATACAGCCCTAAAGATATTACAAATATAAAGTGTCTCCAGAAAAATACAGCCTTAAAAAGATATTACAAATATAAAGTGTCTCCAGACAAATACAGCCCTAAAGATATTACAAATATAAAGTGCATCCAGACAAATACAGCCCTAAAGATATTACAAATATAAAGTGTCTCCAGAGAAATACAGCCCTACAGATATTACAAATATAAAGTGTCTCCAGACAAATACAATCCTAAAGATATTACAAATAAAAAGTGTCTCCAGACAAATACAGTCCTAAAGATATTACAAATATAAAGTGTCTCCAGAAAAATACAGCCCTAAAGATATTACAAATATAAAGTGTCTCCAAAAAAATACAGCCCTAAAGATATTACAAATATAAAGTGTCTCCAGAGAAATACAGCCCTACAGATATTACAAATATAAAGTGTCTCCAGAGAAATACAGCCCTACAGATATTACAAATATAAAGTGTCTCCAGAGAAATACAGCCCTACAGATATTACAAATATAAAGTGTCTCCAGACAGTATGTCTCCTTTTGTTTACTTTCCCCGAAAATATTTGTCGTTCGTACTTTAAAGGAAAGTCATGATAATTTATGATTTTATTAATGCTACATATAAATGTTTGCCCAATAAAATTGGCATAATGTGAATTAATAATTATAAAAATCAGGACGAATTACTTTGATTTATCAAATACTATTTTTATATGATTACAAATGTCAAAAAAACTAATCAGCGGATAATTCCTAAATGTGTGAAAGTCATTGTTTTCTTTACCATATATTTCATGTATTTGTCTGTCAAACGCCCTCTATTCAATAATTGTAACATGAATGCAATGATCTTTTTATGGTTTAAACCAGAATGTAAGCAGCTAAGAACTATGAAATAATACACGCAGATACGAGATATTGCACACACTTTAAATCTGGGCTGTAGTTTTGTTACTCTCAGAGAGCCGTGCAATAATCAACGACCTAGATGTGATATTGCATGGCTTCATGCTACAAATCATTTATACCACGGTTATCCACTTCGTGTTCGATTGCCTAACCATTTAACCCGGGAAACCGTGGTATAAATATTACACATTTTATAATACATTTACTGTTAAAAGAACATATAAATATAAGCTTAAAAAATGCAGTGTGATTTTTTTTTCATCTTATCAAGAGCAACTTGATTAAGCGTGCACCTGACAACTACAGTGCACATTATAGATAATTACAAGTCTGCAATTCTGATTGGTCAGACAATTATGTACAATTAACAACTGATGAACTTCGGCCTAGAACACTAAAGAGTAAATAAACGTTAGAGAAGGGGAAATCATTACTTGACAATCCAGATACGCAGACAACAATGGGCACAGAACACAGAACGAAGACAAACACAACACATAAAACTGAAAAAGATAACAGCACGGACTCCACAAAAATCAGGTGCTCTCTAATGGTAAGCAGATTCTTTTTCTAATAAGACATCCGCCGTGCTACTCGTTTAAATTCATGTCCGATAAAAGTCTTGTCAGTGATCTAGTGGATTGACAAAAATCTATGAAAAGGTAAAAGGATCCATTCTACGGTTGTCATCACGATCTGGTTGACCGCTACAAAATACCCATTTCTCACTTTTGAGACAGATCAGTTCCTAATTTTAGCGATGTGAGATTTTCTTATCTTGCACTAGTGCAAGACAAAAAAATCACGTGCGTTTTACCGGCAAATGCATGCTGTACAGTTTATGTCAACTGTCTTGCACTATTGCAGGTGTTAAATTCTATATATCTCAAACATGACAATGAATCTTTTACTTTTTATGTAGATATTTTCTTTCCTCTATCACTGCCAAGACTTTGACCGGACTTGACTGTATATATGAGTAACACCGCGGGTGTCTTATAAGAAGCTAGATGCTTTCCCTTCGCGAGTTCACCCCCGGTTTTTTTTGTGGGGGATCATGCTGCTCATCTTCTCATTTTTGTGTGCTGTCCTATTATGTGTTTTTATGTTTTTAGTTCCGTGTTGTGATGTCCATTACGATTTCCGCATAAAAACGATGTTCGGTTCGTCCGCTTTACCCCCAGTTGATGGTAGAAGGGTTCATGTCTTATTCACGTTATTTGTGTTTGTTTGTGCATAGTGGTGTTCAATACATATTGTGTTGTGTTTTTTGCTTTGCTTGTTTTCGCTATCTGGGGATATCCCAGATATATCAGACTTTGTGACATACGTTGTTGACTATTAAAAACGTCATAACCTTGATCAAAAAACAGTACAAAGGGTACAAGAGAACAAATAGTTATACATTGATAATACGTTTTCACAAGTGTGAATACACAGGGGTGTAGAAGACGGGGGGGGGGGGGGGGGGGGGTAGCATGGGGAGGAATGTGCCCCCTCGCTCTGTCTGGAAAACATTTAGAAAACGGATGAATTTCTAGCACGGAAGCTAAGCAGAAAATTCTCAATAAATTAAGATATTTAATGGTACGAATGTCAAATTTATGCTTAGAGGCGAATGACATTTGTTTTGCTTGTGAGATTAGATAGTTTGCACCCACTTTCCGGTTCTCCTCCGATGCTTATCTCCCAACTTACATTACAGGATTGTTTGTCCTTTTTCTTTTCGCCATTGCGTTGTTTGTTCTTCGATTTACGAATTCTGATTACCCCTTTGGTATTTTCAAACTCTTCCTATCATAAAAGAACTTATTTTAGACAAAGCATACATCAACAATAGCTCTTGTTATTTTAGATCACGACATTAGCTTCACCCAAAGCAAATTTAACAAACAGGTTTAAAGGAAAAGAAATTATATTTTTGCTCCTTATGGTAAATTTTCCTTTTTTGTTTTGTTTTTGGACGATAATCTATATTGAACAAGTAAGTATACCCTGCAACTAAATACTTCTGTACTGTATATATGTATTATTTATTGTTGTAGCAACTTCTATATACGTTACAGAAAACGTTAGGAATAAAAAAAAAAACAACAAAAAAACAAAAAAAAAAACCACACAACACAGAAAACTAAAGAGAAGAGCAACACGGGCATCATTTTGATAATACATTGCTATACAGGTCTACATAAAACTGAAATATTGTTGAAATATTCCTATGTTGAAGTCGGTATCATAGGAAGTTCCAATATTCCTATATTGAAGTCGGTACCTTGGAAGTGACATTCATGTGGAGGTCGGTATCAAATGAAATGACAATATTTCTATGTTGAATTTGTATTAAAAGAAAGTGGCAATATTCCTATGTTGAAATCGGTATCATAGGAAGTTGTTATAATCTTATGGTGGGCTCTCTGTCGCTCATCTTTTTTGTTTTCTGTGTTATGTTATTTGTTTTGTTTGTCTTCGTTCTGTGTCTTGTGTGCCCAATGTCGCCAGTTTTTCTTGATTGCCACTTTTTTTTTGCAGTCGGGAACTTGGAAGTGACAATACTCCTGTGTTGAAATCGGTATAATAGGAGTTGAAATATTCCTATATTGAGGTCGGTATCATAAGAAATGGCAATGTTCCTGTGTTGTAGCTTGTATTCAATATCGCATGAAGTATCAATTTTCCACGGAAAAGTCATTGTCATAAGCAGTATTAATATTCTTATACAAAAGTACAATTTAGAAAAAAAACCTTCTGCTATGATTAAGTCTTGATGCTATTTAGGAATAATTTTGTTTTTAGTTAGTTCTAATTTCGGTTAACCACCTAGCGCGTCAATGCAGAAAAGCGGATATTACTAACTACCAAAATACGAGAATGGCTATTCGTAGTGATAAAAAGGTAATGAACTATCGATCTGGTCAAGCGAAATAAGACATTTTATGGACCTAATATGATTTTTGATAAATAAATGAGGTGATTATTGACATATATTGTGTTAATTAACATACAATATCTTCACGTTCCTACCGATTTTCACGATTAATTAGGGGAAAATATCACAATATCACATTTAACAAAACGTTACTTTACAAAACGGATATGACACGAAGTTTAATGAAAATAATATTGATCTTTTAAAAATAGTGAAATAAATCGGGAAAAAAATATAATATTTGAATTCATATCTCGAAGGTAAGTTTTAAAAAATTCAATAATTATTAGGGTGAAAATGTATAATGAAAGTAATATCCAATGGGGACAAGCTAATGGCGTTGATGTAGATGTTCAAATTAAGGAAAAATTATAACCATCTTTTGTTTAGTACACTTTCATTCAAATGTTTTGCGTCAAGACTTCAAACCTACATGATTAAAATCCTACAAGAAAACCCAGCGACAGATAAAAAAAGAAAGGATTTAATCATTTAAATATGTGCCAATATATTACATTTCAGCCGCGAAGTGACCGTTTTATGTCTTTGACAACACGAATATAGTTTAATCATATCAAAATAATATTAAACCTACTTTTACGTGACAATTCACTCGGTCAAAACATAAATCTATAAATGCCCACTTGAAAAATTGAAACATATATGACAATCAAAGATGGAACATCAAAAGTGACCATCATAAAAAAATACTTCTAAAATAATATTGCTGTCATCAAATGCCACTTAAAAAGCAACAATAATACAAAAAATCCATATTAAATATAAAAAACGCATTAATTGTTTCAGTGATACAAAACAAAACCACTTTGACAATGTCTGGAGGATTATGAATACATGTGTCCAAGAAACAGTTAACATTTTATGTTTTTATGTTTTTTACAGTGCAGCATGTTGTCCTTTTCGGGTTTTGCCATCTCCTTATTTCTGCTTTTAAATCCAGTTGACAGTGAGTTATTTATTTATATTTATTTTCATTTATTGAAAGTTGTTGGCTCGTTCATAAAAAATATATGGTCTTTGGAAATATTATTTCCTAACTGAAATACATGCTGTAAAATTATTTTGATAGAATTATTATTTACTTCCTTTGAAAATACACATATTTTATAAGGTATTTAGAACTTCAGACATAAATAACCAAGGAGCGATTGGATCGCCTTGCCGTGTACCGTCAAATAGTTATAATACTCTTACAATTATTACTTAATTTTTTATTTTATATTTAGTTTCAGCTGACTGTGGTGGTAGTGCTGATGTAATATTTGCTGTTCCAGGAAATGGGGAAATTCCTGGTGAAGAATTCTTTCCATTTGAAAAGTTTCTAACAATGCTAGTTGATTATTTTAGAATAGACCGGGACAACGTTAATATTGGATTAATTTTGTACGGAAAGGAGCCAATCGCAATCAGTTGGCCACAACCTACCAAGGATCAAACAAAGACAAATACTAGAATAAGCCTACTAGCACAAAGAGAGTCGTATGCTAGGAAACTTTCCGGAACGACAGACGTTCCAGGTGCTCTGCGACTAATGAGACACATGTTTCGAAATCCTTCAGGATACCCATTACAACAACCCCGACCCAGTGCTAAGCAAATTGGAATTATGTTTACATATGGAACAGTTCCTGATTATATGACAGAAGATATTATTGCTACTGCAAATGATTTTAAAGAAGCTGGAATTGACATGTACTCAGTTGGACGTAGTCCTAACGGACAGTGGTTTAATGAAATAGCGTCGCATCCATGTAATGTTTTCTCCATGGATAGTTACGCCGAAGGCTTGCGAGGTTTACTACCGTATATTGGCAGCAGTATTTGTACAGGTAATTATAACATATTCCAATATAATAGACCATTTACACATTGTCGTCTTTGATTCTACAATTATACCTTTAACAAGAGTAAATTCCATTAAGGCTGGCAAAATGGCCCCCTTTCAAGCACAGTTCAATGAATATAACATATATTGTTTCCCACTCACTCTAATTGTCACAAGGTTCAAATATCTACAAATCATGAGAAAATTATGCTCAAATTTGTTGTCCTGTCCACTGCTCTTACTAGACCGGGTACCATTTTGTCCGTCGCAATGGAAATGACACTCGTAGAAAAGGCATGAAAACTTATAATATTAGAATCAAATCGGAAATGTCTATTTAGGTGTCAAACCAGTAATTCAACAATTTTTAAAGAAAAAAGTTCCTTTCACTTTGTTGTATTGTGACAAATACTGAATGGAATGGAATAATTAAATTGATAATTGAAGTTAAATGTATAAGGATTATTTTGAGCCCAAATTTGATTGATTTAGTTGTATTTTAATATGGATATGGAGGATTTGATGCATGACCTATAAATAAGAAATTTCTGGGGGATGACAGAGCTATTTTTAGAGTAGGTATTTTCCATAGGCTGGCATTTCACTGCAAGACTTTAAACATGGCCTGATATTTTGACAGAACGTAGAGGAACCATGGACATTTCAGAAAATGTATGGTCTTCGAAAGGTTAAACTTAAGATAAATGGCCAGGTAGGCTCGAACAAACACAAATTTAGTAGAAAACCTTAATGAAATGAATTATAGGTTTCACACCTTAAGTTAAAAAACATCAAATTGAACTTTTGTTGCTATCATGTTCAAATTAGCATAATAATGTCACAACAGACACAGAGTGACATTTTACATACAAAAATGTTACAAAATGCATTGTGGTGTCAGATTACATGGTCAAAATGCATGTTATGTAATATTTTGGAATTTTGCTCCCAAACACTGGATATACATGGACAGAGGGTATTGCAACTCATTTTATTTTTATTTATGACTTTATAATTATTGGGAATATGTTATTGAATGTGTTTTTGCAGTAGAAGGGCATATAATATTGAAAATATGGTTGATATTAAGAATTTAAAAAAATTCATCATGCAGCAGTTTGTTGACTTCAAATATAGAATATGGTGATATCATGATTGGATTTTTTTCAATCCTACAAATTTTTCCTGGTAAATTTTGATAGTTTCAGTTAGAATACATGTACAATGTACTAATAAAATAATATAAGGCTATTGAAAGCAGTTTTAATTGAAAATTATGTAGTAAAAACCTGGTAATTTAAGTGATCCCAGAAAAATTATTTTGACTGCTTAACATTTTCTGTAAATTTTTCAAATTGTCAATTTGGATTTCATGTTTTAGAGTATTAATTTGGCTGTAACAATACAGTTGAACATCCAGCTTACTTAAACAGTGGGGAAAACCTTAAAGAAATTAATTATAGGTTTCACACCTTAATATGTTCATTTTTAAAATGCAGTAACCAGTAGCCTTAAGTTATATCACGGTAACCAAAAACGTTGTATGATTAACTTCTATAGGTTAGCAATGCATGGATACAAGTAAGAGACAAAAACTATAATCACAAGCTGGAATTTCATGAATTAATTTATATCATACTCCATAAATGCAACAGACCGGAAATTCTTTGAATATCAATTAATGATAAAGTTTTCTTGTCTCTAACAATAAAAGTAATATGACATACAATTACGTCATGGCAATATTTTATTGTGCATTGTGACTACATTATATTGTATTAAAACCACAGATATGACTGTAAAATTGTTTATTAATAAAAAAAAACAAAAAACAAAAAACGGTGATAAACAGCGTAATAAATAACATAAATGTGTTTTTTTGGACATAAAGATACAGCGCATTGTATACCTAAGTTTCATCGTTGACCAAATGATTCGACATACGATTTGTTTGAAGAATGATAGTGCTTCTTTTGTAAAAAGAAAAAAAACCGCGATAATTTCATTTCTTAGTCAAATAAAAAGTTGGTTTTTATTTTATTTCCACTTATCACGTTACTCCTTCTAATATTTCAGCAAACATACAAATGCTACAGTTTTAATTTGTTTGTGTTGTTTATCTTTTGAGTTTCCTGTATTGTGTTTTGCTTGTATTTTTCCTACGTTTTGCACCCGGTGCTACCTGTGTCTCTGGATTGTCCATTCTTGATTGCCCCTTACATTTAAATACTTTCTGTATATGCACGTGAAATTAAAAGTTAAAAGAAAAGTATTATAAGCATCATTATTGCCAATGGATTATATCTAGAATCTACTACACACATACATTTTGAAATATCGTAAAGTTTTCATATAATGTATTATTATTTTGGTTAAATATTGTCTTTTTATAAAGGATGTGCAATGCACTTATCAACAAGAAATGTGTGCATCACAAAATAGGCCCGTCTATATAAATTATCAAACGGTATAATGGTAATGACCTCAAAATAAATAGGGTTCTTCCCCTTCCACAGGGGAATCATGTGGTCAAGTTTGTTAAAGATCCAATATACAGAACTAAAGTTATCATGCGGAAACGACCTTATTGTCAAAAATTCTATTTATAGTAACAGTGACTTTCACCTAATGACCCCAAAATAAATGTGATTCTTCCCCTTTCACAGGGCAATCATGTGGTCACGTTTGGTAAAGATCCAATGTACAGAACTAAAGTTATCATGTGGAAACGACCCTGTTGTCAAAAATTCTATTTATGGTAACGGTGACCTTGACCTTTGACGTAATGACCCCAAAATAAATAGGGTTCCTCCCCTTCCACAGGGAAATCATATGGCCAAGTTGGTTAAAGATCCAATATACAGAACAAAAGTTATCGTGCGGAAACGACCCTGTTGTCAAAAATTATATTCATAGTAACAGTGAATTTGACCTAATGACCCCAAAATAAATAGAGTTCTTCCCCTTTCACAGGGCAATCATGTGGTCAAGTTTGGTAAAGATCCAATGTACAGAACTAAAGTTATCATGTGGAAACGACCCTGTTGTCAAAAAATTCTATTTATGGTAACGGTGATCTTGACCTTTGACGTAATGACCCCAAAATAAATAGGGTTCTTCCCCTTCCACAGGGAAATGAGTTGGCCAAGTTTGTTAAAGATCCAATATACAGAACTAAAGTTATCGTGCGGAAACGACCCTGTTGTCAAAAATTCTATTTATAGTAACGGTGACCTTGACCTTTGACCAATTGACCCCAAAATAAATAGAGTTCTTTCCCTTTCATAGGGGAATCATGTGGTCAAGTTTGGTAAAGATCCAATATACAGAACTAAGGTTATCGTGCGGAAACAACCCTGTTGTCAAAAAGTCTATTTATAGTAACGGTGACCTTGACCTTTGACATAATGACCCCAAATAAATAGGGTTCTTCCCCTTCCACAGGGGAATCATGTGCTCAAGTTTGGTAAAGATTCGATATACAGAACTAAAGTTATTGTGCGGAAACCTGTGTGGACGCCCGCCCGCCCTCCCGCCATACCCAATCACATAATACGGCCCCGAGACGGGCGTATAAAAAGGAGATATAGCTCTTAAAACGCAACAAATGTAGATGCAATGTACATAAAATAAGATAAATGTCACACCAAAGATACTATATCTAAAGCTTTATTCAAAGAAAGGCAAAATATACCAAGACGTGATAAAAAAAAACCTCATAAATAAATACAGAAAGATAATCAGGTGGCAAAAAAATATAGAGAAAACAACAATGGTCGACTTTACCAACAAATATCATTGTTTGTAATCTTTAGTATTCTGTGTAGTATTTTGCCCACCACTGTTTGTCCTTTTGTTCTTTTCCTATCATCCATGTATTGTCTCTCTTTCTTCGATGCGGCATCTGATTACCACTTTAATATCTTCAAACTTTTCTAAGGAAACAAACAAAACTAACTACGACTGAAAAGTCGGGGAAAGTTTAATTCTTTGTACGAATTATTTCAATTAATGTGATACACTAACCATACTCTTTAGATATCCAGTTGTCAAACATAAAATACCTGCACTGATTCGCTTAAGCTAAGAACAGATCACATACTGTGACAGAAGGATGAGAACTCCATTGTTGGTAATCTCCTCGTATGTTGGGGATCGATTATTGCTACACAGTATAACATGGACAACTCTGGCACCCTTTTCTACATGTTAAAGGTCCGGGTATTGATATTTATCGGTTTGTGTTGTAATTTCTCTGTTTAAGAGTGTGAGTAAGAGAAGTTGTTTGTGTTTTGTTGTTGTTGGTTATTTATATTTATATTATCATCGATGTTCATTTAATTCCTATAAATAGACCAACGTTTCGTCAAAAGAGTAAAGAAGGCCGCAGGCCGAAACGTTGATGTATTAATGGGTATTAACATTAATATTGATCTATACATGACATCTACCTTTGATTGGGGAAAATTGGAATAGATTTATGGGGTTATATTATCGACAAATACTATCTATATTTCTATTTTCAACTGTGTATATAAGGATTGTCAGTCATTTTTTTGTAGTTAACGAACTACTACATGCTGCTAGGAATGTAGAAGATAGTGGCTGTAAATCATCATTCTAAGAAATGACAAAAAATATAAATAGATAAAATTAAAATTTATAATAAATTTAATATCGACAGTGGTGTGATATATTTTGTTTTTCATTTTATATTTCATAAACATCATAATTAATGGTCTTAAAAATGTAGATTTAAAGTCATCATTAAATTGTTTGAAGTAAATTTGTTTATATAGCAAGGGTGCAAAATATATCTACAGCACTCGACAATTTAGAGGCAGCCTAATTTTACTAGCTCAGAGTTCAAATTATCTGTATTTTTAGCAAAGACAATATGCCTCAAATACTTGACTATTGTTGTGCGTAATATGACTTTTCTAAGACTTAATATATTTTAATATTTATGGGCTAACTAACTAGCTTTAACGTAATACATGTTTTGTATATGCTATGAATGAGGCACGACAGCATGAGTTTTCACACGATTCCTCAATAGAATTTTGCTAAATGATTCAAAAGAAGTACAAATAAAGTGATGTAAGTGTTGACAGTTTTATAACATCATGCTCCTAAGGTATTCCATGGAGCTATAACAAATACAATGATCTTTTTCAGCCATTGAAAGCACGACTAACGTTACAGAGGACAATTGTTTTCCAAGTAAGTATGAAATGTATTAGGCTTTGAGTTAGTAACTGATTGGTATTAAATTCCAAATTAGCAATATTTCAGCCATATCATGGCGATAACAAGATACATTTCAAAGAGATGATGATGTCCGCTTTGTACTAGACCAACACGGTTTGTTGTATCTTTATAGTGCTAGGTTCACTGATACAACAGTCCGAAAGTAGACATGTCGCCCCACTCAGACATATGATCCTGATTCTGAGCCTACCAGTCCTTGCTCTTACCCATTAAAGCTGTGTGTGTAGCGGAGCCACTATTGGTTTTCACTCACGTCTATTTACGTGTTGAATATTCGATACAATTTACAGATATGTATACTAATTCATTACAAAGATTTAACGGGTAATATTCCTATATATTAATGAGTCAAAAGAAAGAGATATTTTACATAAGATTGTGACACAATGTAAAAGAATTCAAAGAAAAGCTGATTTAAATAGCTTTGAAATTTAATGTTACCTATCAAAGAGAAAGCAAATTTATGCAATTTTGTAATTTAATATTATCTATATAAAATCAAAGAGAGAGAGGGAGAGAGCTATTTTATGGTCATAATTATGTGGGATTAACGTCATTTCAACAATATTTCAGTTTTATCGTATCGGTCGGCTTTATTGGTAGAAGACACATGAGAAACCCACACACCTGCTGCAATTGATAAAACTTTATCACATTGCGTTGTATCGAATACACCTCGACATACATAGTAATTGAGCTCGCAACTTTAGCTATGATATCACGCTCTGATTCCACATGTAGACAAGTAAAGCCAACTGCTATGGTGGTATTTTATAGAACTTTGCCATTAATTATTACCCAGATGAATTAAAAGAAGAACCAGTTCCTGGTGGATATTGTTGAAGTCATCACTTCAAAAGTTTTTTTTACGGCTGCTATCATGATTTGGATACCCGTTACGAAATGTTTTGTCAGATGATATATTCCGTTGTCATAGTCACAACCCGTCCCTCTTTTCTCATTCATAACTTACCACTTAATATGTCTTCTTACCGAATATCTAACATGAGTATAATGACGTGAGCCACCAGTCGTGCAGGAACTGCTTACGTCCTGAAGCGTCTGTGTTCACCCCCAGTTTTATTAGGGTTCGCGTGTCTCAACATTTGCTTTGCAGAGCAATGTTTGTCTTTTTCATTTGGCCATTGCATTGTCGTCTGTCCTACGACGACTTCTGGTTACCTCTTTGCTATCTTCAAGCTTTTCATCTATAAGCTTGTAATTCGATGTTAAATGCATGTCTGCAAAGGAAAAGTCAGTTCGTCTAATTTATTTAATAATAATAATAATAATAATAATAATAATATTATTATTATTATTATTTATTATTATTATTATTATTATTATTATTATCATTATTCTATTTAACAGAATTCTGGAAACCTAGTCCAAACCCACCAGTTCTCTGTGCTTCGATGAATGCCATTTTTCAAGACCCTTACAATTGTGCGTATTATTTCAAATGTGATCTCAACATTCCAGTTCGTGAACGGTGTCCAACAGGGATGCTCTTTGACAACTCTATTAAAGCATGTAATCACAAAGATGCCGTAACCTGCTACTCAATGATAACATGTCCGGACCACGTAGGGTTATTTCCGCACCCGGAACACTGTAACCAGTTTTTAAACTGTTTCGACAGTATTCCATATGTACAGGATTGTCCAAATGGTTTATTTTTCAACAACGATTCTAAGATTTGTGAGGAAGCTGATAAAGTCATGTGCAGAGTTCACAAATAGAAATCGAATATTACAATGTCTACCATTTAAGAATTGAAACAATGAAAGTTTGAACAATGTTCTACTAGTACAATCGAAAAAATAAAACAGCATGAAAAGCGAGAGCTTAAATATGAAATTTTTATAACTTGATTAGACTCACGGTTTTAAATCATTTTATTATTTGCTAGAATCTTACAAATTTTCTAATAAAAAAGTTTTTTTGTTTTCATATTTATTTAAGCATTTTCTCTCATAGACGTTTACTGGCACCCTAATGTCTTGTGATGCTAGTTTTCTTAAATTATTGCAATATTAGAAATGTGAATTCTGTGTTTTGGAATGTTTATTATGTTTTTTTGAAATGTGAATTCTGTGTTTTGGAATGTTTATTATGTTTTTTTGAAATGTGAATTCTGTGTTTTGGAATGTTTATAATGTTTTTTTGAAATGTGAATTCTGTGTTTTGGAATGTTTATTATGTTTTTTTGGGATGTTTATTATGTTTTTTTTCTATTTATTTTTAATTCTAGAAAAGTATATGAGAAGTAAAATATTCTAGGAAATATGGAAAAAAGATGCAAATATTATTTTGGTCTCGGTTGCAATCGAATTAATGCAAACGTAAAAACTAATATGTTCCACATTAGAATTACAACGATTTGATTTGATTTATTGTATTTAACGCCACTTTCAGCAATATTTCAGCTATATCATGGCGACCAGATTTAGTGGTGGAAGAAGCCGGAGTACCCGGAGAGAACCACCGATCATGGGCAAGCAACTGGTAAACTTATCACTTGCGGCCGCGAGTCGAATGCACCTTTTTTGTAGTTTACAAAGCCGGGCGTGAACCCACGCCGTATTGGTGATAGGCTTGTATGAGTTGTTAGGTAATCCAACTACCTAACTCATTGAGCCACCCGGGCCCTACAACTACCTAACTCATTGAGCCACGCAGAATTACAACGAAGATCATACACTAAATTTTGATAAACTTTGAAATTGTGATTGATTGTAATATCAATAAAACGAACAACTACCTCTCGCTTTAAACAATTAAACACACATACAGGTACCCACGCTCGTCAACACGAACGCACCCCCCCCCCCCCCCCCCACACACACACCATAATATATGGAAGAACCCATGTCCTGGCTTCCGGCTTCCGACAGGTATACACATATGGCGGGAGTAAACCGTTTAATGGGAGCTGAACCCTCTTCCTCTTTGTAATTTGTTTATCCCCAGACCTAACAAACAAACAACATTCCTGCGCAGATTCACTATAGCATCTTCTGTTGTAGACGTTTTCCGACATCCCGCTTTGTCTTATGTTGGTAGCTCTGGTTAAATTCTTATTAATTGTTGTATTAACACTGTGTCGTGAAAATGATACTTTAGAAAAACACACAAATATATATATGTTTTTATATTCAGGGAGAGGGACAAAAGTATTCCAAATATACACATATTTTTTGTTACTCGGTATGAATCAAAGTAACTTGCACAACTGAGAAACATACTAAATATCCATTCTGATTTGTTTTTATTTAGAAATAACTAGATATCAATGTCCAAGAGAAGGAGAAAACATTTTGCAGTTTTTTTCACCTTCATGGCCTGATTAAAATGATTCCATTAAATAGACATATATGTTTTAAATATAGATCTTACACAATGTCTGGGATTACTATCTGTGTTGAACTTTGACCTTTCTACCTTTCTTCCAACTCGCAATTTAGACATGATAACCTATGGGTACACATTGTGCTCCTCTTCTTGCCGACTTGTTCCTTTATTCGCATGAAGCAGACTTCATACAAGGGCTTCTCGAGAAAAACGAAAAGAAGCTAACCCGATCCTTTAATTTCACGTTCCGCTATATAGATGATGTCCTTTCACTAAATAATTCTAGGTTTGGTGATTTTGTTGATCGCATCTATCCCATTGAACTTGAAATAAAGGATACCACATATACAGATAGGTCTGCTTCATACCTTGACCTACACCTCGAAATTAACAGTGAGGAGAGGTTAAGAACGAAACTTTTCGACAAAAGAGATGATTTCAATTTTCCCATTGTAAACTTTCCATTCATATGTAGCAACATTCCAGCAGCACCTGCATATGGAGTATATATATCTCAGTTGATACGATATTCCAGAGCTTGTGGTCCCTATCAGGATTTCCTTGATAGAGGGTTGCTGCTAACAAGGAAGGTACCAAAGGGGTAATCGGAATCTGTATATCGAAGATGAACAGACAACACAATGGCCAAAAGAAAAAGTACAAAAGTACAAAGTACGATCTACAAAACATACATATAAAACTAAAGATCGAGTAACACGAACCTTACTAAAAATCGGGGCTGAACTCAGGTGTTTCGGAAGTTTCTGATCCACTAGTGGCACCCGTCGTATTAATCTAGTTACAATCCCGTTGATAAGTCATGAATGAGGAAAGGACCGGAAATTGATTACATGATTACTTTGTAATCGGAGTACCAGACAACATGCAGGTAAGACACAGTGCTACACACAAAAATAGGTCCGTACACTCAACCATATGAAATATATTTTCAATGAAGAAAGAAAGAAATAAATGTGTTAGGATTAATAAACAAACCTTCAACATTTCTAACAATGTCATGATATATATATTTTTAATAATTCGATATGAAGTTTAAATACATTACATTCATATTATAATACATGTAAGTCAAAGACAGCTATTTTTATTATTCTGTGAACATTCGTTCATAAAAATCACACGTCTTGAACGAGCGTAGACCATTAGAATTGATCATAAAACATGTCAGTCTTATATTGACAGCACGTTTCTTCAGTTATATACGGTGTCCAAACTATTGTATGCAGATATCTTTCGTGACATCAACTGTACCGTTTCAAAACATAGTGATTTTTTGGGGAATTTGCTTTTAATCGCCAACGCAATTTAGCGAAGTTTTCTGAACACCACACGTCAGACGGACGCTTTAGATCGCCTCTGCGTTTTGATTCCGCCAATAAAATTGACGTTCAGCATGATAAAAGGAATAATGTTCATTCCACCGTGGTCACTATATTTATACATCCGACTCTAAATCAATGTTGATAATGTGAAAAAGTGCTATAAATGACACACATTTAATTGTCCCTTCGGTATTCTCTAACATTTATTTACGGGGGTAGCACATTTCCGGAGGGTTTATACATGCGTATACTTTAGTTTTGTACTAACTGAACTGAATACATGTTATTACGTACAAAATGAATTAATATATAATATACATAATAATAATTTGATTTTATGTTACTGAAGTATTGAAACCATGTTCATTACAACACAAATTTGTCACAATACAATGTACAAATAAAAACGTAGATATTGAAATTAGTGGACAAAACTGTGAAAACTGACAATGGATTATTTGTTGGTGAACGTGGAGTCCGGCCCCCAAATGCTGCCTGTTTCTATTATGAACTAATAAAAGGTATGATTGATGATGAGTTTAATGTGATGACGAATGGCGGCTTTGACACGTGATTGTGTTCTAGGAAAAGACAATTATTACAAATGGCGATACTTTTGTATTATTTATTAGGCTATAATAATAATGCATTATATTCTAATAATAATAATAATACTATATAAAAATATAACAAATATCCAAATACTTCAGTTGTACTCGTGTCATAGGTAAAAAGGAAGTAACCATTGACCACATGGAGAATCTTAAATTGGTTATATAATCACAAACGAGACAGGACTATATTATAAAAAAAACTGAACAAAACAAAACAAAAACAGAAAACAAATAACTAAACTAAATAACAAGAAAAAAAAAAAAAAAAAAAAAAAAAAAAAACAATAAAAAAGACAAAAAACAAAAAAATAATAATAACATTAAAAAAAGAAAAAAAAGCAAAACATGACTTAAAGAATCGACACTCTTAATAGTCTTCTAAATTACAGTGGGATACATTTTTGAAATGAAAAATAAATATTGCATTTACATTAAAATTTTATTATGTTCTGTTAATTACCAAAAATGTATGATATCTAAAACAAATGATTGCATGTACTAGTATCAGACTTTAATTTATTTTCAGATCAATCGGGAAAATAAAAACGAACTATATTTAAAAAAAAAAAGATGTACGACGAAGCACAACTATTATATTCTTCTACGAACAGTATTTCACTGAACTAACCTAAACATATTGGTTTTATAGGATTTGATAAGACATGTAAAACCTTGCATCCTACTTAATGTGCAAGGAATCGTTAATAAATAGTAACAGCGTCCACTGATCTTGGCCCGAGGACGGGACTGCCAGACAAAATTTTGAAAGGGGATCACCAAAGGATTATTTTAGCAAATCTTGAATCCATGATTGGCCCAGTAGTTTAAGAGGAAAACAATTAAAATTTCATCCACCTATTCTGTTTTTAGCAACAGTGACCATGTTGGTTGGATGTCTGGATTGCCGGACACAATTTTGAAAGGGGGTCATCAAAGGACTAAGCAAAGTTTAGTTCCAATTAGCCCAGTAGTTTCAGAGATGAAGATTTTTTTTAATTCCATCCCCTGTTTTATATTTAGTAACAGTGACCATGTTGGTTGGAGGTCGGGACTGTCGGACACAATTTTGGAAGGAGATCACCCACGGACCATTCCACCAAAGTTTGGTCTCAAGTGGCCAAGTGGTTTCAGAGGAGAATATTTTTAGTAATTGTGTACGGACGGACGACCGACGCAAAGTGATGACAAAGGTGAGCTAAAAAAAAGGGGGTGCATATTATTTCCTATCCGTGGTAAAATCTAAAAAAAATCATGGCTGCAACAATAACTTCTTAATATGAAATGGCACTTTCTCAGAATTTAATATCCCCAGTCGCTCACCTGAAGATTACATAATACATTGAAAATAAAACTACGAAATATAAATTTAAAATTTAATATATTGTATACAGATATATCATTAAAAGTAATCATATTATCAGTTATACTCGAACTCCCTTTGTCTGTGCGGGGCGTAGGACGACGGACGCAACCAATCAGCAAACTACTAAATGACTTGCTTATTACAAGTGCCTTAGATCCGACTTGATTAGTACAAAGTGCTTTAAATCCGACATGCTTATACATTACAAGTCAGTGATTTTTCTACTCATTTGTATCTGGTCCCTTATAATTGGGAAAATTAGCGCGTAAATGATGTGAATTGGGAAAAGATGGGGAGAGCAATACATTTATCAGTTTGGAGGTCCAGTAATAGAATTGCAATCATACTGTACCAAGGTTATGCCAACAGTAACACATTCTTGTGATGAGGAAGAATGACCACAAAGCAGTTCACAAAAATTACTTACTTGGTGTACCACACTGTCATATAGCCATGGGTATTTTTGTTCATTTTTCATTGACCTGAGCACCCTGACATCTGGTACCATGACCTCTGGAGCACAACTGTCCGAATCAGAGTGATAGTCAGATTGCAAATATCAACATCACCACTATTTACATGTTGTTGGATGTCATTTGAAGCTGTGTTAGGTAATAGAGAATTTGAATTGGTTGTTTTTGGAGTGACATTCACAGTGGTAACAAGGCGTTCAGCTTCTGGGCATGGCGTATCAGTACTTAGTCTCGGTGACCGGTAGGGTTGACTCCACCTAATCCCACTTTTTTTTTAAATTCATTAAAGAAATCTCAAATTTCAAGTGGGAATAGCTGTAATTATTGTATAAACAATGTGCAAACATTGGGGCTTAGGGTGTATAAACAATACTCATTAATTTATCATTTTTTATTCTAATAAAAAACAACCATACAGATACATACATGAATAAGTGATATATCTCTATCAATACATTTATATTTCAACATCCATAGAACTTATTATTTATTTATAAACTACATGAAATAATAAACAAGCATGTTTGTTACTATTCATTTTGTAATGAAATTCTTATGATTCATGTTTTTTCTCAAAGGTACAAATATTTTTTAAAAGATATTTTACTATTTATGTCATACTTGATTTCACTCCATATGAAAACATGTTTCATTCCAATTTCTAATTTTTATTAATAACACTTACTTCACTCAAATATTTTCCCTTTTTCTGCAATATTTGACATAAAATACAGGTACACCACAGGTAATAATTAATTAGATACTAATTGCAAAAACAGCATAATTAACTGCAACAACATCTATTGAGTATTGGAATACCTGGAATAGTTTTTTTAAATGGGATTAGATAGACGACATCACCGGTACAGTAGTGGGTTGGACTCACTTCAAAGCACAAACAGTTTCACTAGCTTTATTAACGTCATCAACCTCATTTTTCTCCTGGGGGAAGTAAAAACTTTTTTTAATTCAAGTTACATGTAGGCTACTTGCTTCCATCATTACTGGTCAATTTCTTAACAAATTATGCAACATCGTGACATTTTTATTTCTAGCAAATCACATGACATATATACTGTTTTTTATTAAAATTTTATATTAAATTTATTTAAATAAACATTTATTCCAAATACTACAGATTTCTGCTTTCGTTTTCTGAAGTTTTATCGCAGTCCGGTAAACAAATCAAGCGACCCAATATACTGTACTGGTTCCCGGTATCTTGTGCGTAGTATTTCTCTTGGTTAATCAAAACAAATAGAAACCAGGTCATAAGCGTGAAAATGTCATTTGAAAAAGCTTTTTTAACCAGTTTTTATGAATAATTTTATCACCACGCTATTGATAATTTTCCCCCATGAAATTGGGGAAAACACTTTTTCACATTGGGACTAGGGCCGATATTCGGCCCAAAAAAACACAGTCGGAAAATCACTGCAAGCATTTTAACTCCGTTCTCCGAACTCCTACCAAATTTGTATTATTCTCCAATCAAAAAGTTAGAAAATATTTTCATCTTTAAAATTGCTAGGCAACAGCGTCCATAACAAAAGTAGGTCAAAAGCGATCGCATACGACGTCGAAAAAAAGTACTTGAACATTAGCAGGGTCAATCGAGAATGGATAACCCAAAGACACACGCAACATTGTACACTACACACACAAAGAAGACAAACAATACAACAAACTGTGATGAACGCAGGTGCTTGTGAAGGATAAGCTGTTCCTCAGTGCTTCTTAGAAGGCACACGACGTGTTACTCATATATACAGTCAAGTCCGACAAAAGTCTTTTATGTGATAGTGGAAAGAAATAAAATACACACAACACCGAAAACATTCCTTGTCATTAGACAAATGGATATTTCGATAAAGTCAACAAATACACGACGATGATCGTATCGGTATTGTAGTAATGTCTTACACACAACATTAATATGGTTATTACATTTCGTCATTGTTTCACAATGCCGATTTGGTGTTCAAGACTTTAATTCATAAATATCAATGTCTGTTCAATTCATTGTTACAGTTTGGTGTCAACGTATCCTCCAACCCAGTGAACGAAGTATTAATATATTTTAATGATGTTGTATTCTCTTGCATATTGTCATGTACCATATTTCACCGGAGTCATGTGTGTATTTTCTCATTCCATGTTCTCATGGGGACACTTAAAATTTTAATTGTGTCGTTGTTTAGACATTTTGATAATGGATCAAAAAATAACTATTTTAATTTGTCCCCATGTAGTCAATCAAACTATATTATCCTTAACATATTCTTATTTATTAGTTATCTCATTGTTATTACTATTGTGTAATGATATTCACCCTAACCCAGGGCCATTGTCAAATAATTCCAGATGCGAACTACGCAATATTTCCATAGTTAATATGAATGTCAATTCTCTTCGTAACAAAACAGAGTTGATAAGTACTGAGCTTGGTGATCACGATATTATCTGTATAACTGAATCTAGGTTAAACAATACGGTAAGTTCCTCTGATATTACCATTGATAATTTTATAAATCCAGAGGCTTTCCGTAAAGATAGGCTGACTGACAGTGGTGGTGGTATACTTATTTATATTCGTAATACGTTACTAGGCAGGCGTAGACTTGATCTAGAAGTACCCGAAGTTGAATCTGTTTGTTTAGAAATTTTTGCTGATAATATAATTGTTTTATTAGTTTGCTTATATAGACCACCAAATGCAAGAGTGTCATCATGGGATTATATTGATAATTTATTTGACAAATGTGTTGATTCAGGTATAAGTAATTGTGTTTTTCTTGGTGATATCAATGTTGACCTTTTTACAATTGGCAATAACCACAAGTTTACACGTTCTTGTCAAAGGTTAGGCCGAGAAAATGTGATACATGAACCTACCAGAATTACTAGTTCGTCTTCCACTCTAATTGATCCTATACTGGTAAATAATTATGATATAGTTAGAGATAGCTATGTACTTCCAAACTTCTGTAGTGACCATTGTCCTTCCATTATTGAGATTAATTTTTCTGTTACTAGAGAAAATCTTATTTAAAGACAATATGGAATTATGATAATGCAAATTATATTGCCATTAACCAGCACTTGCAAAATACTGATTGGGACATGAAATTTGGAGATTCAGATAATGTTAATATCATAAATGAAGTTATTAACTTAGAGCTCAACTCTGCTATGAATACTTATATTCCAAAAAAGATAATACGTGTTCGACCTCGGGATAAACCTTGGATAAATAGTGAAATAAAGTGTAAAATTAGAAAAAGGAACCGGGTGCATAAAAAGGCAAAATTTCGAAATCTAGCAAGTGACTGGGAAAATTTTCGCAGAATACGCAATGATATAATTGATATGATTAGAGAAGCCAAATAAAAATATATTATAAAATTACAAAATTCACTGATTGACAAGTCTATTCCACCTGGTAAATGGTGGCGAATTGCAAAGAGTGTCTCAAAATTTAAAAGTACTAATACTACAAATACTCCTATTAAGGTAAATGGTGATATTTTTTTCCATCCTGTAGACAAAGCCAATTCTATTAATAACTATTTTACATCAGTATCTAACATAGATTCTGAACCTGATCTTCCTGATGTACCCCCACTTGCACCTTGTGAGCTGTCTGGTATTGTCATTAATGAACAAGAGGTATATGATCAGTTTCAAATTTTAAATATTTCTAAGCCGGCCGGTCCTGATAACCTTCTGCCTAAATTTTTGAGAGCTGTTTTCCAGTCATTAGTTAAACCACTGACTATTTTATTTCAAAAAAGCTTAAATTTTGGTGTGGTGCCTGGTGACTGGAAACTAGCCAATGTTTCCCCTATTTACAAAGGTAAAGGTGGTAGTGATAATGTAGCTAATTATAAACCAATATCTGTTACTAATTGTTTTATTAAGATATTGGAAAACATTATATTTAAACACCCTCACAACTACTTGTTAAGATATAATATACTATCGGATGACCAGTCTGGATTTAGACATAGAGATTCCACTATAAACCAGTTATTGGTAATTTATGATGTCATTATGAAAAATTTAGATATTGGCAAAGATGTTAGGTTTATTTTTTGTGACATATCAAAAGCATTTGATCGTGTCTGGCATCGTGGTCTATTGTACAAACTTAGAAAATATGGAATTAAGGGTAACTTATTGACTTGGTTTGGTAGTTATCTTTCTGACCGTAAGCAGCGAGTCTGCATGAATGGATACTACTCTACTTGGAATTCCATTAATGCTGGCGTTCCTCAAGGTTCCATACTGGGACCTCTTTTATCTCGTACGGTTATAAAGAAACAATTATATAAAGTTTTGGCGGTAATTGGCCACAGGTTTAATTATTATTATTTATACAATATCAGATCAATATATATATAAATGTATAGATAGATAGATAGATAGATACAATAACAAGATATGTGGTTACCGACAAATTATGGCAACCTTTTGATAGATAGATATTCAACGGGTATACAATGCACCGTGGGATACACACGTGCTTGTAAATTAAAGTCTGATCACACCGTGGGATACACAGGTGCAAATGTTCAATTGGTATGTTTCAAGCAGAATAGTATACAAAGATAAACATAAAAAGCAGCGAATTCCGCCAAATTGACAGGGCAGGCAAACTCTTGGTTGCGCTGTCAACCGCCATGAAATGGGGTATTCGCTTGTAACCTGTGAACCAACACCAATTAATCATAAAAGCAACAACATATATACATCACAATTTGACAATGTGGTTTTTACTTAAACCATTAGATAGATGATAGATAGATATGTGATTTTTATTTAAACCACTTAGAATATAAATTTGAGATATTGGAACAATCTTATCAAGATGTATGCATACTTTGAAAACAACTTCAACGCATTAAATAAAACATAATTAAGGTAAGATAATTAATAACATCTAATAGTTTAATCCTTTAAACAAAGATGTGCACCATTTGAAAAAGATTAAATTCAATAATGCTTAAATGCTTTCATTATAAGTTGGGAAGGTTAATCCACGCAAGTTTGACGACATAAAATACTCAATTTACCTCATAGCTTGATTTGCAAACAGTGGTCAAAGATGAAAGTATGACTTTCAACAACTCTCTTGTAATGGGTAAACGCATATCTTTTTGCTTTGGCCTAGAACGCTTAATTCCTTCCAATATTTTTCGGACTACAAATTTTTGGGTAATATCTTCCATATCATTTATCAGTTTTGCAGTAAAACCCAAGGCTAGAAATGTAACAAGATATTGTAGAGTGTGAAAACCCATTATCAAATAAATAAGCCAGGTAATACATCACATCGGCCAATGGGATTGGCCAAGTATTTTTTAACCCAAAGCCGGATCTAAATTGATCAAAAAGAAAAATCCCTCCCTGATATATTTGCAGTGTATTTGTTGCTATTGAATTCCCAACCAATTTCTGTATTACAGGTCCAAAATGATTTTCCAAAATTCCGTTGGTACAGGTGCTGGTTGCTTCTCTGCCTGTGGAGCTAACAACCTGAAACGATGTGTCTGAAAACGGGATAATGCATCCGCAATTGAATTTTTTGTAGTATTTATATATCTGGCTTTAAATTGAATATCATTGAGCATAGTCAATAAAACGAGAGGCCGAACCAGTTTCATAATTTGCTTATCCTTTGACGTTCTCTTGTTAATAATGCTCACAAGAGCAAGATTATCTATATGAAACAAGATTTTTTTTCGCTTGTAAAATGTCGGACCACAAATATAGGGCAAGAACAACGGGAATCAATTCTAAAAGCGACATATTTCTAAGAATCGGCAAATTTTTCCAACTTGAAGGCCAGCGGAACTGTGCCCAGCGACCGCAAAAATATGCCCCACAGCCCAATTCAGGGTTACCGGAACTATCGGTAAACATCTCAAGGGTGTCATTGGATAACCATGTTTTTTCAGGGATATAACATTGACCATTAAACTCGATTAAAAACTGTAACCACATTTGAACATCAGCTTTGACCTCTTGGTTAATACGAACCATGTAATGCGGTTTTTTATTATTTACAGCTGCAATCAAATCGTAAAACCGACGTATAAAAGCCCTTGAAGATGGGATGGCCCTTGAGCAATATGCCATTAACCCAGTCAAAGACTCCAAGTCCTTAAGTGAAACCTTTTTCTTATACAACAAAGGCTGTAATAAATGACGTAGTTTTTGAAGCTTTTCCTCCGGTATTCTAACCATCATAAGTACTGTGTCAATGATAAAACCTAAAAATGTAATAATATTTGAAGGGCCAACTGTCTTGTTTTCAGCAATGGGAACACCAAGTTCGTCACAAACATTCATGAAAGTGTTCATTAACGTAGAGCAATCATTACTGAATTTTTTTCAAACAAGAATAAAATCATCTAAATAATGGTCAATTGAATGCAAACCGCAACGAGTTTCAACTACCCACTGCACAAAACTAGAGAATTTTTCAAATAAATTACACAAAACTGAACAGCCCATGGGCAAGCATTTGTCTATATAATACATATTATCAAATTTTATTCCAAGCAAATCAAAGTCTGCCGGATTAACTATTAAAAGTCTAAATGCAGACTTGATATCAATTTTTGACAGTTCTGCTGATTTACCACAATTATATATCATTTCCAAAATACTATCGAGGGAGGAATAATTAACTTTACAAAACTCATGATCTATATACGAATTTATACCTTTGTTTGGAGGATGGGAAAGATTTGTAATAAGGCGCCAATTTCCATCAGGTTTTGGGACAAGACCAATAGGCGATATTTGTAATGTTGAAATAGGCATATTTTTAAAGGGGCCCAATATCCGTCCGAGCTTTACTTCATTTTGTAACTTCAATAACATCTCATTTTTGTGTTGTTCGGCAGACAATAGATTTTTTGAAAAAGTGTGAATTCGTGGACCTGTATACTTAAGTCTAAAGCCATTTGAAAACCCCTCTAATAATTCAGCAGCAACTTCCTGATCTGGATAACTCACCAACATTTTCCGCAAACTCCTACTGTTTATAGTCGTGTAGCCCTTGTCCCAAAGGCGCAATAGGAGATCTTTGTCTCGTATTTGCTCCAGGGTGCCTAAATGAAAATTTTTTATTCAAAAATTGTTGTGTATTCCTTGGAAACATTGATCTTCCAAATCCCTTGCTTTCAGGTCTAAAGTCAGAACCAGAATTTTGAAATTTTTTCCTGCCCTTGCTTACTATGACACTGAAGCATCGAATGCCCACCATTACAATGGATACAGGAATGGCTATAAAAACAATGCTGTCTGAAACAGGTCCCTTGGTAATTAAAATTATAACATTTTAGAGCACCATCCTTCTTATCAGAAAAAACCATTTGATTACCGGTAACAGGTGAACTTGTAGTGTTGTTCATATGTATCAACCACAATTCATAATCGACCGAGGACCAAGAGCTTGTTGGATCCTGCGCTTTACACAGACGAAACTGTTCATAGTACATTTTCCAACCGAGATTTGCGCATCGTGATGCCCCTAATCGGACCATACTCATATATTTTAAGAGTTCCTGAAATTTTTTTTGATGTACTGAACAATATATACTTGTAAATATTATAAACGCTGTTGTCCATGTGTCGATTGAAAATAGTTTTTTGTAATTTTGGTCTGGTTGTAAAATTAGCTCCCCTTGCTGTAAAATCAGTTTTTGCTTGCTATCATTATGCTGATTATTTGTCAACAGTGAAGCCAAATCCACATATTCCCCCCTTTTAATATTTCTTTTATATTTTGGGACACATTTACAGTAATATCGGATGCAATTCCAACCATTTGGTGTGGTGTGTGCATTTGATCTAAACTAGACCCGATTTGTACGGGAACATAAGTACTATTATTACCTGTATTGCCACTATTGGATCCCGATGTAGTTATATTGAATGGAACCTGATCAGTACTGTGGTCTGTAGTTCGAGGTAATATGATTGGTGGTAAACTTGTGATATTTGCAGAAATTCCCATAGTCCCAATTGAGCTTGACACAGGTAGGTGTACACTGTTATAAGGCGAAGAAGTTGACAAAGACACTGGTACTTGGTTATAAGGCAAAGGACAAGACACCAAATTCGCACCATCAACTGTAGTCGCTACTGCTGAAGATGTTTTTTCCTTGATGCAGCAGCTATCACTGTACTATATGGAAATGAGGAAGCTTTCCTCTTCCTTGCTGACCGCCGCAACATTATTATACACCTGAAACTTAATATTAAATTGTTAAAAATTGATTATTTTAATTATTTAACCTTATTTGCAAAATTACACACATATGGGTCAAGCAAATACACAAGAACATGCCATAATGAACAAATGAATAATTTATAGATGTTATGTATTCAAAACTTGAACTTAATTTGACCTCGTCCTTCTTCAGTATGCATTCGACAGCTGAAATATTGTTTGATGGGGTTGATCTTATTTATTCATTATTATTATTATTATTTAAAAACAAATAAGTCTACAATATGTAATTGTATGTAAACGTGTGTCCAGACTGACTTTCGTAAACCTGTGACCGAACGAAGCAGTGGCGAATAAAATTACACAATGAATATAATTTACTTAACAATTACAACATAACTCACTATTAACAAATTATATCGGTTCGCTGAAACAATTTCCATAGTTTATAATTGTTTAATCATATTTAACATGTCAATGATCTGATGCAACGTCATTCAAGCATGCGTCCCCAGTATTTCAACAGAATCCAATTCAATGTCAATTACAAACCAAGAAACAGCATGAAACTAAATAAATGAATCCGTTATAAAAACTATGTTACTTTACCGACCACTTTTAGGGAACAACACACAATTAAACTGTTGATGGTCTTGGATTTACTTTAAAATTAAACGCTGATCAACATCAGTCTTGTTTGGTAAGGAATCACTACGTCACTAAACTGTCAACCTAAAACCCTGAATACAATCCCGTAGAATCCCGACGTGATAAATGAATTTAAGCATATAACTTAAATTCTGTTATTTTTATTATTTATTAATGATATTGTTGATGTCGTTTCCAATAGCATGAAACTATTTGCTGACGATACATCCCTTTATTGTATTGTTGATGATCAGAATGAAACCGCCGAATCCCTGAATTCTGATTTGAATAGCCTTAGTACTTGGGCATCTGATTGGTGTGTTAATTTCAATGCCTCAAAAACAAGGCCTATGCTGTTTACTAGAAAACATGACGTTAATATTCCCCCTTTATATATGAATGATGATGTCCTAGAAGATGTACTTAAACATAAACATCTTGGTATACATTTTTGTCCTAATGGCACCTGGAAAGATCATATAAATGAAATTTATAAAAAAGCTTGCTCTCGTCTTAATATTTTGCGCATGATGAAACATAATCTTGATAGGAACTCACTAGAAAAGCTTTATTTTGGTTTTATAAGACCTATACTAGAATACGGAAGTGTAATTTGGGATAATTGCACAAGAGAACAGTCTGATCTTATTGAATCAGTGCAATACGAATCAGCCAGAATTGTTACAGGTCTTCGAAAGGGTACCTCAAGGGTTAAGTTGTATGGCGAATTAGGGTGGGACTCCTTGCAAAACAGACGTAAGAAGCAAAAACTTATTCTAATGTTCAAAGCTCTGGAAGGAGAGCTACCCAACTATATAACAAATAATATTATTTCTTATATTAATATTGAACCTAACTACATGGTTAGAAACCCCAGATTCTTCACCCCTCCCCAATGCCGCACCAAGTCATATAAGGATAGCTTTTTTCCAACTGTTCTGGATTTATGGAACAAACTAGATAATGATACTAGGAACATTCAGTCATTATCTTCATTCAAGATTAAACTTAATGAAGATGTTGATAAAATCTCCTAGCTTCTACTCTATTGGTTCTCGCAGCTTAAATATTTGGCATTGCCAACTTCGAAATGAAGCAAGCAGCTTAAATCACCACTTGTTTCAGTCTCATCTGTCCGACAGCTCCCAGTGTGCCTGTGGGGATGCAATTGAAAATAATTTCCATTATTTTTATGTTTGTCCATTGTTCATAAGACACAGAATACAACTTTTTAATTCTCTAAGAAAGTTTCAAGATGTTTTAAATTTGGATATATTATTGAAAGGCTCACCAATCCTTACTGTAGAGGAGAATACTGAGATATTTGATGCTGTTCATCATTTCATTACTGGTAGTAGAAGATTCACATGATTCAATAGATTTTCCTTTTCTTTGTATCTGGTCATATAACATTGAAAAGTCTCCTATATATACATGTAGCTCGAAATCTTTAAAATTTTCAGCTTAATTAATAGCTGTAAATCTTTCAATTATTCATGTCTCCCTTCCCCCTTCCCCCTTTTACCCAATTTGTACTTGCCTATCTCAATCACAATCACTATTTTGTTTAGTTATTTCCCCCCTTATTTATATTGATATGGTGGACCTCACTTAATTAGTGATTTTGATTTCATAATTTCAGTTTACATGTTGTATACATTGTGTGTTAGATGTAAGTTCAGTCTATCCATCATTCTATGCCAATTCATCATCATTAATATTATAAGTAATAATAACTTAAATATAAAGCCATAATTCGGCTATTCCAAATTATATCATACCTATTAAAAAGGGGAAAAAAAGAAAAAAAAATTTTTTTTTGTATGATCCTGCTATTAATATACATATTATATCATACCTATTAACAAAAAAAAAAAAAGAAAAGAAAGGGAAAATCTTTTTTGTTTTGTTTGTATGATTCTGCTATTAATATACATGTGTTTATGCTTGGTAATTAAGATGAATTGCATGTGTACATGATGGGTAGATTGCTCTATGTCTTATGTAAATTGTGTTCAAATTGTTCCATCTTGTTGTTGGAGAGGATTTGTATAGGCATAGCCTGTTATCCAATCCTATTGATTTATCAATAAAATATTTGAAATGAAATGACCCTCTTTATTTTAAAGGGGACAGAATATCAAATATGTGAACTGGAATTTACACAAATGGTAACATTGGTTTTTTTGGTTCGACAATTTTATTGTCAAAATGCCAATAAGATATCAGAGGGTATCATTCAATATATTTATTGGATACACGTTTGTGATTTATTTGTTGATACATGCTTGAAAAACGAACCATATCAATTTATTTGAAAAAAATAGTATGCCCAAATTAATACATACATGTATATAATTAATACATACATGTATATAAATACATACATGTATATAAATATATACTTTCCCATTATGGAGATAGCTAGTTACTATATGACAAAACTGTTAATGTGTCGGATTTTTTTTTATGCTGCTACAGGTTGAACAGTTTACTTGTTAGTTTCATAAACCTTTATAAATATGCTTAATTTAAAATTAGTTTATTATTACTTGTGTACATACTAGATAATTATTGTGTTTCAAAAATGTTAAATTGTGTTTCTGTTTGTGTTGGGAGTAATGTCTTATATCTATCAATGTTTGTCAACAATAATATAATTAATCACAGTTTTATTATTTTATTATTATTATAATTATAATTCAAGCTGGTGATATGACAGTTGTGTTATCAACTTCAACATTGTTTTGAACTTGGGTTTCCTCCGAAAATTCCATTTGTTTTTTATGTTTAATGATTTGATTTTTTTTCTGATATAAATTGTAGAATGACATGTTTTCTAATTTTAACTGTAATTATGAAATATATCCCCATTTCTGTGTAAATTTCATTTATAACATTTTGAAAATGACTTTTTGTGTTATGTTTATTATTTATATAAGTCTATTTATTTGTTTTCCTTCTCTATCCTTTTCTTTCAAATTATGTGTTCAATTATGTGATGATGTGTGTGGTGTTCAAGTTGTAAATTACTCGATGGATTGCTCCTGTAAAATGAATAGTATAATATCAAACCCCAATGGGTAATAGTATCGAAGACTACAGGGCAGCCATCGGACTATTTCATATACGCATTAACAGGAAACCGTAGACCTTTTAAGTTTAATTTTCCTGTATATACTTATCAAGAAATACTACTTTCTAATTTTCGATGTACATTTCTCGTCGTCTCGCTCTCTCTACTTCAAAGCCTAAATCCTAATATAGACATTGTTTTTCAGTTGTTTGTAAATTACAATATATCCTGATCATTGGTAACGTTGAAGTTAATCCAGGTTCAGAATTAGATAATCATTCAAGTGTTAGTGATAATTCCATTTCAATATGTAACATAAATATTCCGCAGTGCGCGGAATAAATTAGATTTTCTTAATAATTTCATTGACGAATTAGATATTATTGCTGTAACAGAAACACATTTACATCCAAACATCAGTAATAATGATATTGAGATTGATTCCTTTTCAAAAAATATAATCCGTAAAGATCGCAACAATGCAGGTGGGGGTCTTCTTATTTACTCCAAAGATTATATTTCAGTTATCCGTAAGCACGAACTCGAAAATCACATTGATGAATCCATCTGGGTAGAAATACAAGGTAAGGGTACGACGTTTTTATTATGTAGTACATATAGACCTGAATGGACAGACGCCAACTACTGGACACGGCTTAATCATGCTATAGGGATGGGTATCAGATTAATCAAAACATAATACTAACAGGTGACCTGAATTCAGATTTATTTTCTTCTCGTAATAATAAATTGATTGACACCATGAATTTGTTTAATTTGACGAATGTTATTGAAAAGCCCACGAGAGTTACGGAACACAGCAGTATATTACTTGACCCTATTATAATAAGCGATTATGTGCATTATTCTTTTTCGGATGTTTTGAAAGTCCCGTCTGATATTAGTGATCATGATGCATCAATAAGTTTTATAGAATGTCCTAAATTTCAAACCAGATCTTTTCAAAGAGAAGTATGGTTATATGAACGAACTGACCATGACAATCTGTAATACAAACTCGATACCGTCGATTGGAATGCACTACTTTCTGACTCCGAGGATGTTGATGAAATGTGTAATACCTTCATCGAGACATTCCTCATAGTCGCAAGGGAGTGCATTCCAACCAAAATGGTCACTGTACGTAATAGCGATAGACCATGGTGAACTCAGAAGAGAAATTAGAAAACGAGACCGTATTCGTTAGACAGCAAACAAATATAACAATCAGATATCGACAAATACAAGAAACAGAGAAACAGAGTTAATAATTTAAAAAAGACTGCTAAAGAACTTTTCGAAAAAAATTTAGACACTTTAATCTTAGAAAATATATCAAATCCAAAAACTTACTGCAAAATAATGAAGATGCTTATTAAAAATCTAATAAAGGATGTAGTAATATACCCCCTTTCCAAAATATAATTCAGGATGAAGGACTAGAGGAGTTAGTTTGCGAAGACGACGAGAAGTGTGAATTACTAAATACATATTTTAGTTTTATTTCTTCTTTGGAAGATGCCAATGTTCCTCTTCCAGATATTGAACATAAGACTGATAATTTTCTGCGAGACATAGTCATTACAACAGATGAGATTGTTTATATTATTAAAATAATAAATCCGAATAAGGCATCGGGGCCAAATATAATCAGTCACAAAATGTTAAAATTATGTCCTGAAAAAATAGCAGTCCCTCTTCAAATAATTTTTAATAAATCTCTTTTACAATGTAAATATCCAACCAGCTGGAAGATTGCACATGTGATTGCTATATTTAGAAAAGGTGATAATTTATTACCGTCTAATTATAGACCGATATCTCTCATAAGTTGTGTTGGAAAAATAATGGAATGTGTTATCTATAAATATGTTTTTAATCATATGCAAAGAAACAAGTTAATTTATGAATATCAATCTGGTTTTCTGCTAAAATATTCAACAGTACATCAACTATTAGAAATGTATAACTGCATTCTAAATTCACTAGAAAAAAAGGAAAATACATGTAGCTGTTTTGTTTTCTGTGATTTTTCTAAAGCGTTCGACAAAGTTTGGCATACAGGGTTGTTGCACAAAATTAAATCATACGGTGTAGATTGCAATTTATTAAGTTGGTTCTCTAGTTACCTGCAAGATCGACAACAGAGAGTAGTAATAAACAATTCGTCTTATTCACTCTGCAATGTTTAAGCTGGTGTACCTGAAGGTTCAGTACTTGTTCCTCTATTATTTATTATGTATATTATCGATATTGCTGAGAATCTAATCTCTCTTAGTCAACTTTTTGCGGACGACACTTCTTTCAGCTATTCCAGTCGTGATGAATTACAGATAAAAACTGTGATTGATCACGACTTGAAAGAGCTGGATGAATGGTCAAAGAAATGGTTGATGTCTTTTAACCCGGATAAAACACGGAAATTCCAGAATTAAATTTTACACTTAATGGAAGAACTATTCCAATTACGAATTCTCATAAACATTTAGGAGTTACAATTAGCAGCGATGCTAAATGGAATATACATATAGAATATATATTGTCAAGTATTTACAAACACCTGAATGTTCCTCGAAAGTTAAAATATAAACTCTCTCGGAAAAATCTAGAGAAACTCTATTTAGTTTCAGACCAATTTTTGAATATGCTAGTGAAGTATGGGATAATTGTGGTGTGGGAAATTCTAATAAACTTGATCAGTTGAAACTTGAGGCTGCTAGAATCGTTATTGGTCTTCTAATATTTGCTAGTTCCATTCTAATTTATAAAGAGTTAGGCTGGGAATCATTGACAGAAAGAAGAAAAAGGAGAAAATTACAAATGTTTTATAATATACAAAATAATAATGCACCCAGGTATCTTTGTGACTTAATTCCTCCAACGATTCAAAGAACAACCGTTTATCCATTGCGTAATGGAAGTGATATAATAATACCATTTTGCAGACTATCCATTACTTGTGACTCATTTATTCCCTCAACAATACGTCAATGGAATAGTGAAATGTGGAATCTATTGCAAAATTTAAAACTGAATTAAGAAAACAGAAAGATATTAGACAAGTTCCTAAACATTACGAAATTGGACCTCGAAAACTTAATATTGCATTAACCCAGCTTCGATGTTTTGCTTCTTTCTTAAATTATGATTTGTTCCAAGTAAATACAGTCTTCACGAAAAACTTTTCAGATCACAAGCCAACTGGGCCAGTAAACCATCACAAGCCCAAATTTTATTTTGCTGGCCCGAAAAAAATACGTAATTTTTCAAATTTGGGGGCGAGCTTGTTTGTTATTCTTCTTTCATTGTTTTTTTTATTATTTCAAACACTATTTATCCCTCTAGCCACACACATTGTGGATACATAAGTTCATGGGCTTTCGGGAAAAGTAAATATCCTGCATGCGCTTTGTTGTCTGACGTCATCACTTGCATGTTTTAACAACTTGAGGATTTCTCTAGTACGCTATAACCTGCAATATGAATCTAGTCATTTCTAGCAGCCCCTGAGGGTCAGATTTATTCCTTTAATTACCGGTATATGTTTTACAAAATGGCGTATTTTTCTTATTCCCTAATTCTTGCAATTTACACCGGCCTGAATATATTTGACCCTAAGCTGCAATCCCAAACTCAAGTGTCGTTTGGCTTCTCCATTTTCTGGTAAACAAAGTGATTACAGTCTTCACGCTCAACTTTTTACCTTAAAAGCCCACCGGGCCTGTAAGTTCAAATATTTACAGGCCCACCATCAATTCTACAGGCACGAATTTGAAAATTACATTATTGACCATTAATTCAAACCACCAAAACTCAAAACATGATGATGTACCAAATATTATGTGGACATGTCAATTATGCATTAGGTAAGACCACAGGCGCTCGTGGCACGGACTTATTACCCCCCTTTTTTTCTAACTTTCTGTTTACAAATTTATTTTCAATAAAATTTCTTTATTTCTTTATTATTTCATCTCTTTTTCCTTATTTTAACTTGTTCGTGTCAATATTCATACAATCTTATGTTAACATCAAATTGATTCTTAAAAATAATCAACGAGACTCATCAGGGTCGAGTTGATTATTTTTAAGAATCTACAAGTTGGTTGATTGATTGATTCTACAAGTTGGAATGTATTCTCTTACATAATACATTTCTATCTGCAACAGTGTTTTCATTTTATATGTTTACCTTTTTAATGTTCAGAAAGCTAAATAATCCACAAATAACACATTTTTTTCCGGCATCCGTGTTTTCGATTCTCGTTTATATTTAGATATTTCAAGGTCTTTCAAGTGAATAGAATCGTTTATATTTAGATATTTCAAGGTCTTTCAAGTGTCCCAGGTGTTCACCTGTGGTCTGTCTGATTTGTTAAGTTGCGGTCGGTTATGTCAGAACTCATCTACTTGTATCGTGTCTTGTATATCTATTGATCAATTGCTTTTTTAAAGCAAATTGTTCATATCTTAAAAAAAAAAGCTTACTATCAAGAGTTATATATACTAATTATAGAATTTATTAAAGTGGTCAACTTAGCCGAATGATAAGATGGAAGTTTTGAAAGTCAAAGTGACTTTGAAAAGTCCAGCAATGGTTCAAGACACGAAAGTCCCAATATAAGTAAAACACGTTTTTAAGCCTAACATAGTAAAAGGTTGTGTTCATATATTCAAAAATAAAAGAATAAACTGTAGATTCTTCAAAATAATCCGGTGTTCGAACAATAGTGTGACGTCAGAGAAATGTAATATCTGTTGGTAATCTGACATTTATATCACACCTTGCAGTAAGCACATTCAACCATACATCTGTTCGACAAAGTCTGGCGTGAAGCATTATGGTACAAACTTTTATTGAACAATATCAATGGTAAAATGTATCGTTTGATATTAAATATGTATGATAACATTAAATCATGTGTAGTATATAACAATTGTAAATCTGATTTCTTTAGGTGTGAAAACGGTGTTAGACAGGGTGAGAACTTATCCCCGTTTTTGTTTTCAATTTTTCTAAATGATTTAGAATCTTATCTGCAGTCAAAAGATGTCAGTGGGTTGACAACATTGGCTGAAGAAATTGAAAACCAGTTAAATATATATCTGAAACTATTCGTTATACTGTACGCCGACGATACAGTGATAATGTCGGAAACCAAAGAGGATCTTCAGAAACAACTTGATGTCTTTTCTGAATATTGTAAGTTTTGGCAACTTAAAGTTAATGTCGAAAAAACTAAAATTTTGGTTTTTTCTAGAGGGAGGCTTCCAAATAATCTTACATTCACATTTAATGAAATGGAAATTGGAATAGTGTCTGAATTTAATTATCTGGGTGTTTTACTTTCAAAATCTGGGAACTTTTCAATGGCAAAAAAAGCTCAAGTAGAGAAAGCCACAAAAGCAATGTTCGAAGTTTTAAAAAGAGGAAAAATACATAACCTATCAATTCAGTGCCAGTTAGACTTATTTGATAAAATAATAAAACCTATTTTATTGTATGGGTGTGAAGTTTGGGGGTTTTCAAAAAACGAAATTATAGAAAGGGTACACTTGCGATTTTGTAAACTATTACTTAATTTTAAAACTTCCACACCAAGTTACATGGTTTATGGGGAACTCGGTAGATATCCCCTAGACATTGATATAAAAGTTAGAACAATATCTTTTTGGGCTAAACTAATCAGTGGAAAGCAAACAAAACTATCTGCTATCATTTATAAATGTATGTATAATATGTTGCGAGTGAGAGATAGAAACTTTATGTGGTTGAAATATGTAAAACATATATTGTGTAATTGTGGTTTTAATTATATTTGGGAGTCACAAACTTTTATTAATGAATTGTGGTTGAAACACTCAATTAAACAAAATCTCACTGATCAATATCTCCAAACGTGGCTTTCTTCAGTAAACGATTCTCCGAAGGCACTGAATTACAGAATATATAAAGATAATTTGGTTTTCGAAAACTACTTAAATATTTTAAATGATAAGGATAATTTGACATTCAGTAAATTTAGAACAACAAACCATAAGTTACCAGTCGAAAATGGTAGATGGAAAAACATAGCCAGAGAGAATAGAATATGTCCCTTATGTAATAATGGAGAAATTGGAGATGAATTTCATTATCTATTTAAATGTCAGTATTTCGGCAATCAAAGAAAAATTTATATAAAGAAAAACATTCGTATAAATCCAAACATAATAAAGTTCAAACTATTAATGACATCAACTTCAAAAATAGAACTCCAAAAATTATGTCGTTTTGTCAGAATTATTAATAAAGGTGTGTCGACTCCCGGTTAACCTCTTGTTATGACCTGTCTGTATATATTGTAAATAGTGTACATATTTTCATATCTCTATACCTGTATGTATTATGGTTTAAGAGAAAATAAAGAATGAATGTCAATTAATGATAGCTTGGATTATGATAATTTAAATGGGTGCTCATTACATTCCGTTTACATATTTATGAAAAATATACAAACCAAATGTATTCCTTATTTACCTGGTAAATTTTCAAAACTGTGCAGCAATAAAAAATAGTCACTATGATTTCAAAGCATACCTTATCCAAATATCCGTATAACTTTAGCTAACTGGACAATATGTATGCTTACATACTAATAAGTAAACAAGATTTTTTCATAAATATAATGCGAAAAAGGGGGATAAATTAATTTTGCCACCCTCAACTTTTGGCAGATATTAGTAAATGTTGTATACCCCTCACTTCTGATTCGGTATAACATACTCATATCTGCCAATCCACGTTAAAACTCAAAACACATTCTGACTTCCATGATTTATTTCTTAAACTAATTCGGTATAATTAAATTAACGTTGGGTTTTATGATATAAAAAAGTTAAATTATTTTCCATTGTGGAGCTAAAAACTCAGTTTCATTTTTATTATAATATAGCAACAATAGGCAGTCAGAGCAATGATAAATATCAATCAATATATTATATAATATATACATAGTTTTAAAGACATTTAATATTGGAGTTAAAAACTCAGTTTCATCTTTACAATTTCATATGTGAATATTAGCATGTTTTTTTATCATCTTAGCTGTGAATGTGAACAAATTGTGTAAAATAAGTTATTTTAGTCTCAAATATATTAGTAGATCTTCCTTGTTTTCAACAATAAACCATGAAATGTTTTTTTCCGCTTTAATAGTAAAACATACTTGACAATAGGCACTTATGATTAATGATATATTATTGTAACACACACAAGAGATGACATGGATTAAATGATTTTAAGTAACATAACCCCGCTATTTTATATTGAAGTGTATTTATCAAGCCAGTAGATTGATTAATCATGTATATATGTACATTTGTATGTAAGCACATTCAACGTACATCTATCAATTAAATTGCGATGTTCGAGTTTGATATGGTAAAACTCGTGATTTTATTATTGATGGGACCATTTATTAAGTTCGACTGTTCGAGGTATCAGTGTTCGAGGGAAATATTTTTTTTAGCTTAAAAATATATGGAAAATTGGCGGGACTTTCAAATAAGTTCGAGCCATCCATGGTATTCGACCCATCCGAGTTCGAGGGACCGAGGTTTGACTTGTATATATGTAAAATGCTAATTTCCATTTTTTCATGTTTTTTTCATACTATATTTAAAGATTTGACAGAACAGATTTTATATCCAAAATGCAACAGAATGCACCATTTTGCGTCCTTCTGAAAAACAATGTTCTGGGGGGAGGGGTGGCAAACCCTAGATCCCCTACCGCTTTTAGTCTCTCGCGGGTTGGCATGTATGCAAAAATACGCGGGCAACATAGGGTGACTCTTCAAAATTACAAGGCTACTTGAACTTCGCTTTTGACCAACGAGAAATCGAAGTCAACCTTCACAAGGCAACTACTTCGCCCTCTAACGTGAGTCCTGCTTCTCGTCCTTTTTTAAAACCTACATGAGGGTAAAAATATCAACCAGTCAAATTTCAAAAAACAGACACACCTAAATCTATTTCGAATATCGGAAATTCTTAAAACGACTTGTTTGCCTACCCATTTATTGCATTGACTCGGCAGCAACTGAAAACGGAGAACAATAAACTAAATATATACACACAATATCTTATGAAATCAACTTTTGAAACTATATGACTTTTTGTTCACAGGCTCGTCGGACTTGTGGAACTACTCATTTTATACGCCCGTGTACAATTTTACACGCCACGGGCATCGGACTACCGCCTAATTTCGAAGACTGTGATTAGTCACGTTAATTTCTTGGAAATTCCCGATCAAAATAAAAAAAAATGAAACACAATGAGTGCCATAATCTTATGTTTTTGGAGTTTTTAAGCAATGTCGAAGAAAATAAAATGTGTAAGTTGGTTTCATGTACACAAGTATAATTCAAAATATGAATTGAAGCTCTATCTTGAATAGAGAGATAGGGAAGTGTACAATATTAAATTATACAATTATTATAGTTTTAAAAAATGCAATTGCATTATATGTGTATTTCATTTATAGATTCCAGGTATCATTTAAAGCAATATGATCAGTTAAAATGAATGTAAAAAGCTTAAAAAATATACTTATAGTAAATCATAATTTTGTGGTCACCATTGGGCTTCCATACTGCTACTTACCTTTTAAAGTTATTTTTAGAACAAACTATTTCCACGAAATATGTGACCTACTTCACATGTTCTGCTGATTTGTATGCACAAAAACAAAGGTCACAAATATTACTAGTGAATGACAAAGCTCTTATAATCAAAACAACTTTATTATTTTAATGAAGTTTAATAGAAACAATGTAGGCATTGAAGACAATTTCCAGGTTTCTAGTTTTACCGCATTCAGGTTGAATAATCGTATGTCCACGAACATGTGTGACACTACCGTAAACAATCAATCTATCTGTCTGTTTCCTCGTCATGAAATAACCAGGGATGATCCTTCATCCAGCTGGTTTGAAATTTAATAGTCCTTTTGTTAATACCGCCGCACTGGCATCATACATTTCTTCTGCCGATCTCTTTAGCATCTGCAGCTTTTTACCTGGGCGGACACTTTCGGTATATTTTATGGAAAAAGCCATAACCGATGTTTGTCCTAGTTAAAATAATTATTCAATATCAAATCGGATGTTCATATATCAACAAAAAACTCATGTGTCATTAAACATTTCAAAGACCAAGTAAATATTTCTGAACCTCTCTGTCGGATGACTCGGGACTTACCTGTACAATTCAATAGCATATGCGGTTCTCCAAAACATGGAGATATTTACGACTGCAAATTTTCCTTTCTCGAGAGGGCAAAATTGTTTATCTTTATTTAAAAAATAATTGAAACAGCAACTTCACAAAACTTTCAACAGCTGAAACAAAAATACTTACCACTTCTCAGACAAAAAATGCACAAGCCAGTCGGACTTCTAGTTTTGGGATTTTTACAAGCCCGAGACCGATTTTACTGGCCTCGGGCACCGGACCACCGACTAATTTCGAAGACTGTAAATATAGTCGCAGATCCGTCTTGTCGTTGTGGGGCCAATCGTGAAGACTCGTATCACTTCTTCTTTGATTGTTCCCATTATGCAAATATGAGATATACATTGTTTCACAATCTCAGCTGGCTACCTAATGGCTGTGCTATAGACCTCAAACTTTTAACTAGTGGTAATCCTATTCTTTCAAATGAACAGAACGAAATTATTATTAAGCACATGTTTGAATATATAAAGAGGTCTGAAAGGTTTCTTGTTTAAGTGGTTCACCAAATGAGCAACCACACACACCATCACCACCAACCTCTCTCTCTCTCTCTCTCTCTCTCTCTCTCTCTCTCTCTCTCTCTCTCTCATTCCTTTATTCGTTCTCTGTTCTTCTTCAATTTACACATAGTAATGTAAGAAATATTCATATGCATGCATGCTCTATCAAATAATGTTGTAACTTATTGTATATAGGAGAAGACTTCATAAGTTTGATTAACTTGTGTCTTATCCTTTTTGCATATTTGAGCAAATAAAATATGTTTAAACTAATTTATTGGTGAACATCCAATGGTAGAATACCGAAGGGGCAATCACAAATGGACAATCCAGAGAAACTGGCAACAGGGTACACAAGGCGAAAACAAACAAAACAACAACACAACACAATATGTGTTGGCTATCACTATACACAAACAAATACAAATAACGTAAATAAGACATGATCCCTCCTACAAACAATTGGAGGTAAAGACGAACCGAATATCGTTTTTCTGATGAAATCGTAACGGACATCACAACAAGGAATTCAGAACGTAAAGATGCATAACAGGACAACACAAACAACACAGACTTTGATTTTAGACTGGCATGCTATTTCTGATTAAATAGACATGTTTAATTAGCTTTCCATAATAAATTAAAAGTATATTCAACATATTCTACAATAACGTTTGAAAACAATTAATTTAAAAAAAAAAATATTTGCCCCTTTTGGTGCCTTCAAATCTTTCTTACGAGATTTTCGAGTCAAATGAGATCATAGCATAATGACAAGTAGTTAATATGAATTAAACAAGATTAAGATAACTATTCTGTATGTGTCGCAAATATACGGTTTGTGACCAATTAAACTTTTATTGACAATACTAAGGGAACGACCATTTAACTTGAAAAAGGGGGGGGGGGGGGGGGGGGTTATGGTTTTTTTTCTAAAAAAAATATTCTGATTCCCAATGTTGCTGAAAAAAGATTCTGATTTTGGTGGAGGGAAAAAAAATAATCTGATTCGGAGTTTTTGTCATATAACCTAATGTTGAATTCTGGAAAAAAATTAATATTCTAACTCGTGTTGACCGAAAAAAATTTCTGCGCGAAACAAAAAACCATGACCACCCCCCCCCCCCTCCCCTTCAAGTTAAATGGTCGGTCCCTTATCAAATGGAAAAAAGAAAAATGGTAGAAAGATGCAAAATCGATACACCAAACACACAAATACACGACCGCTCACTTTCCTGGCTTGTTACAGGCACTTTTACCAAAGGTGGTGGGTTTGAACTAGCTTTATTGACCCAAGCCACCCTTATTAGTGAAATGAGGCATTCCACATTTGGGTAAAATGTCAACCCTAACATATAAAGGGGCGAACAGCGTTCTTATAAAGAACGTTATTATCTTGAACATTGTGTATTTGTGGCACAGGAGTTGTCATGTGAATATAACATAAGTTCTATGAAAGATAGACGATGGCTTAACCCATCATTTAACTATTAGATAGTATACAAGGCCATCGTAAAATGATAAATAAACAAAATACCACACTGTCGGAACAAATCCAATCGATTATCCAATCGAAATATATATTTTTAGATATAAAATTGTGCATCAATATTGTTGGATGTGTCGTTGTCTTAGTCTGTGGCTTCGTGGCTTCTTCGCTTTCACATTAATTCATCTTTGCCGGGTTTTCCTAAACATATTGTTAAAAACAAGTGATCTTTATATCAACATTTCTGTCTATTGCAAACATTATATGGCTCCGACTATATCTTGCAGACAAACGTTTATTTGTTTTGTGATAAAATGACAAAAGACATTATGAAATCGCTGATAAACTATCAAATAATGCTATATCAACACATACTGTAGTCGACGTCACAAACCGCAGAGATGATGAACACTTATTGTATTAGTGGGTGCTAAGGGACCGACCATTTAACTTGCAGGGGGGTTAAGGTTTTTTGTTTGGTTCAGAATTTATTTTCGGACAACACGAGTTAGAATATTTTTTTTCCAGATTTTAACATTAGGTTATATGACAAAAACTCTGAATCAGATTATTTTTTTTCCTCCACCAAAATCAGAATATTTTTACAGCAACATTGGGAATCAGAATATTTTTTTAGAAAACAACCATACCCCCCCCCCCCCCCCCCCCCCCTGGAAGTTAAATGGGTCCGGTCCGTCCCTTAAATGGTATACGAAGCCTATTTCCAAATTATTAGCAACTGTCCAATTAGCAATCAAAACTGTGCTTCAGAGATACTGTGACCTTAGCCATTCTAGAGGTGGTGTGAATCAGATGTTGATTATAAAAAAATCTAAGCGTATCATCCGCCCAATAGTCAGTGTTTCGGCACTGACATGGTTTATTAGATATACCTATATTTGAAATTTGCTGTTCCTTATTAATATTATTTATTATTAAAACTAAGGTTTTCTTCCCTCAGATATAGGTGACCTTAGTCTATTTTGGCTATCCTGTTTAAGCCCTTTGGTTTTATCGCTCACAAAACCTTAAATTCTTTGTCTTTCCAATCTTTTGATTTCTAGCGTACCTAATGAAGGTTATTCCAGAAACGCGTCGTGTGTACTAAGCTTGATATCTACGTTTTTATTACCCTTTGAGCAACTATTACCCATTCAAAACTAAAAGACCGATTAAAAGAATTTCCCAACTTTGTATTATATAGAAGAATGGCCATAATTGAAACAAATATCCTGTTTTAGGATGTGGAAAATCATATTTTGTGAAAAAAAGAAGAAAAAAAAACCACACTCTGATTAATATGTTGATCTCATATATCCCTTTGAAACTGAAATGGAGAATACATCAGACACAGATGGGTCTGGTTCAAGCCTTGACATAATGTTCTTAGGGTTAAGCTGAAGTCATCTCGTCCAACGTTTTATGGTCGCCGATATCGCTTGGTTAATTTCTACGAGATATCAGCGCCACAAGTGACTACAGATATGGTCCGTTTGTAGTAAAGATTATTGTTTCTGGTTTCGAAATAACAACTTTCATCTGTTATTATAGTGAGCAGATAAAATGTTCAGACGCATCTCAAATTCTGATGTGATCAAGAGAGAACAGAAATAATGTATAGAAAATAATCTTAATTTTATAAAAATCAATCCCATTTATTTGAATCGGCAAATTTATAATTAATTTATCCTAAAATCAAGCATTAGGCAAACATCCACGAAAATTTTTATTAGTACTATTTTGATTAAAATAAAGTTGTCCATTTCCCCTCAGATAACTGTGTCATTAAAAATATTTTAATTAATTTGATTAACATTTAACATTTCATATGTAACCTTATTTGTCGTCATGTCTTTACAAATGACATTTCCAATAGATGACAGACACTATATTTGGACATATTTGCCTCCAGTGCTATATTAAGATGCGTATTTTATTTACTTGCAATCGTCCATCGATATTTTTTCCGATAGCAGATTATAAATATCGTGGTAATTCTACAATATTTTAAAGGGAACACAATAAGGAACAGGAATAAAAACACTAAATAAAATATTTTATTTTCATGGAATTTAGAAATTATTTTAGCTCTTATCAAGAAAACAAAAGAAAAAGAAAAAGAACGGTTTACAATAAAACATTAAAAGCTGAAACAGTAGACGTATGATATGATATCATTGCCACATCAACATGCTTATATTAAACAACGGGAAATAATATAGTAACTTTCTTTATTGAGATCGAATGAACTATTTAATGATTTTCCGTACATAGAAATGATCGAATGCCAATGTATTATGAAATTACGGTTCATATTAATAAATTCATAACCGATAATAACTTGTACATCATAATCTCCAATATAACTATGACATATGTGTTGTTATTTTAGACAGTTTTACACACGTGTGCTATCTTATACAAATATTTTATTACACAATATGCACATCTACCTGCACTTCTAGTAATAGAAGGTTGTAATAATATTATCTCATATGGTTCCTTCAGCGACTACATGACAACATGTGACATATACATATCAAGACAATTATTGTCACGCATATGTAGACAATCTGTTATTTCTAAGGAGTAGCTGTCAGTAATCCACAAAGTATTGATCATTTTCTATATGTATTAGGAATTTACAAATATAATCAGGTAAACTTTTTTTCTTTTCTTTTTTCTTAATTTTATTCCACATAATTTACTAGAAAAAATTAAAATATAAGGTCGGATTATATATCGAATTGATAATTATTTATAAATAGAATAAATAAGTATAAAAAGAAAACACAAACGAACACTTGTAAGCATTGTCTTTTGGGGAATCGGAAGTGCCAGAGACAACTATCAGTTTGAATTACTTAAAATCCCATTTACTTCAAATTTATAATCTTAACAATTTGGAAACACCAACACACTATTATTTTTAACTGCTAATTGGAATTGCTCATTAAATGTTTTCTTAGGTTGTTTGTATGTAAAATAATTATTTTTCCGTCATATATATTTAAAAAAAACCCCATATAGTATAATACTGAAAGCCGTTACTTTTATGTAAAAACGATTAAATTTTTATGCTAATAAACGATATTGTGACGAAAGAAGTTTAATATATTCGCAATTATGTCAAAGAATTTAGGTGAAATTGATGAACTGCTATTAGAAAAGGACATGATATGTAAATTAAATGTGGATATTAATATCATAATGAAACAAAGGCGACCTGTTCTAAGATTTATCTTCTTATATACTTATTGTTGCTGATCTTTCATATAAATGAATGCATGCATCCATACACAAATATTGTGGTATTAAGTATTAATCAAGATTTATTTAAAAACGTTGAAATGAACGATCGAGCGCACTTAATTTAAATGTTTATATTTATCCTTAAGTTTGAATGTAAAATTCTTTGTGCTTTAAGGAGGGAAATTAATAAATCTAGATTTTACCCACATATTGTGTCAGCAATAAACCAACTATATTTGTTGTTTTTGTACTTCAGAAATATGAGGAAAATAATCAAATAATTCTATTCTGACGATGGAGTTTTTCTTGCAATTGATAAGTTGATTATTTTTTGTGTAGAGGTAGACGATACCAATCATATATATGTGTAATACAGCGAGTGTCCCATTAGAAACAGAAACTGCTGACCCTTTGCGAGTACCTGAGTTCAATTCCGGGTTTTTTCTTTGTATTGTCCTATTATATGTCTTTAAGTTCTGAGTTCCGTGTTGTGATGTCCACTACGGTTTCCGCATAAAAACGATGTTATGTTCGTCTTTACCTTCAGTTGTTTGTAGGAGGGCTCATATCTTATTTACTTCATTTGTGTGGTTTTGCGCATAGCAGTGTCCAACACATATTTTGTTGTGTTTTTGTCTTGTTTGTCTTCGTTTTGTTTCTTGTGTACCCAATGGCGCCAGTCTCTCTGGATTATCCATTTATTGATTGCCCCTTTGGTATTCTGTAAAGTTTACTTAAAATATCTGCAGAGCAATTGCATGTGTCTACAAGGAAATGTGAGATCGTGAATGCATATTCATCTAAGCAAATTGCACAGGATTTCAGCTTACATAGGATGAGCATTGATCCATCTCCCTTGATCTTCTGTTTCTAACTTTATTGGACCATTATTATTCGTGCACGATATTACTTACATCTTTAACTAATTTAAGAAAAGCTTGTTTTATTCGACGATATTTGCAATTAAAGTTCATATAAATATTACAGAACAAAATCACGTGGGCACAATGCAAACGAACAAATGACACCGAGCATGAGTTTTTATCGGAAAACAAAAGACGAATTCTCCAAACAAATATCACTCCATAGTAAAAACCACGAAAACAAGGAAATTCGCCATACAATTGTATATTATAGTTCTCCCCATATCAGTAGTGAAGTACACTGCATGTTAGGGAATCTCATAATTCAAAGATTTATTAATATTATTCTCTCGTGTTTCTGACCACATATAATTACAAAAAAACCATTTTGACTTAACAAAACAACAATGTAGTCTTGTACTTAACGCCCGTCAGCTCTGATAATCAACTTCGTAGTAAAAAAGACATTTTAAGTAGCACGTGATCTTGTAAACATGTTGGAATCTGAAAAACAACACATATAGCCGTCAGTTAAACTGAACATTAGAATGGTTTTAACACAAATGTTGACATGTCATAAGTACATAATGGGGAATCTCAAGACCTCCGCTGATCGAATGATCTAAGAAATAATTGTATGGTGTTGTGTTTATTGTATATATTTATTTTCAAATAAAGAAATATTCTAACGTTTATTAGTGTTTAACGCCACTTTCAACAATATTTTAGCTATATCATAGCATAAATAGGCAAATTACATTCCAATAATGATTATATATGGTAGATGGAATTTTACAGAGATACCCACTGTTCCGCTGGTAAAATGGGAAATAATTTAAAAATGCATTCACGTGTAGCAATTATCAAAGATTGAAAAATAAAGTGAATTAGTTAATTTATATATAATATTTTCCTTAATAGCACAAAAATAATAATATTGTTCCTGTTCACCATAAATTTCAGATGGGTGTTTTTTATCATCTTTATTTACACCTATAATCTTTGGTGTGCTATTAATTATGTTGAAAAAATAGCTTCATTCAACTCTTAGATACAAAGTAATAGTCCATATTTCAAGTATTTTTAACGGCCACGATCCTTTACCGTAGTAGGTTTATAACCAGACTTACCACCCTCCGCTAATTGTGTTAATGATCATACATTCAGTTCAGTTTGTAGAGCACTGGGTTATAATGCTAGAGGTCCTGGAATGGAATCTCATCGAGGACATTGCATTTTTCAGAGATAGGAAATGTTAATTTAAACAATATTTATTTAGAAAATAATCAGAATATACAGTACATCAAACATAGTAAATACAGACAGGATTCAGAAACAAGCAATTATTGCTTTTATAAATCTGTCTCCTAAATAGGAAATGTTGGACGATACTAAGTGAGTAATCAGAAGTCGTAAATCGAAGAATGAACAAACAATGATATACAGAACACTACACAGAAGACTAAAGATTGAGCAACACGAACCCCAGTAAAGACACATATTACTGCTACGAGTTCAAAACTTGCTAGACAAATCATTCAGGTTGTTAATTAAAACAAGTTTTATTTGATGAGTTGTCGATGTGAGACATACTTATACATTATCCTCATTAGAAATGATTCCATCTAATTCAAAGAATTGCACAAATATTCAAAAACATTCACACGTTTATTTAGCATTGATCTTGACAGAATTGATATATCACATAAAAACCACAAGAATGTTAAGGAAAGCCAGAAACTCATTATAGATAAAAGAAAAATAATTTCCAGTTTTTGTTTTCCATTATGCATTAATATTAAGAAATAATTAAGAATACATATAGCCAAATTATGGATATCTTTTAAATTCAGATGTTTTTGCATTTTTCTGTAACTTAAAGATAAATTGTCAGTTTAACGACAATAGTAACTGATTTACGATACAAATTTACGTCTATTTAACCTAAATTATGGTACAATGTGCCTCAGATAATGTATTCTTTGATATACATTAAATAGATACTATTGTTCGTCATTTGGACTGAAATTAGATGACAACTCATTTTTCATATTTTCGAATATACGGGTTGCACTTTTGAAATAATTCTCTATGTCCTTTAAATTTGTCAGCAAATCCTGATTTGTTTGACATTTTGAGAAAAGACTATTTTTTACGAGAATGACAAGTCAATGATAATAGACTATAATGATAAATAACAAACAAATTGTCGTGGTCTTAGAAAAGAAACACCTGTGTGATTAGATTGATCCATCTCCTTAAAACAAAACAGTCCATTTATTTTCTGAGTTAGAGACATTAGACAAAATATATGTGTATAAAACAGTGCAAAAAGGGACATTCGAGGTTCAACAAGTACTACCCCTTGTTTCGCGCTGAATTAATCTATATTGGTTTTATACTGCAATAGAACAGTGGTATGACTTGTTTTATGTATATATGTATATATTTCCTTCGTGTGTTAACCCCTTTAGTATACCTATCAGGCATGGCCTACCTCATGCCTGGTAAGATAGTCGTTAATTTTGTACACAACAGTAACAAATATAGAAAAAAATAAAGAATGGTGGCAGGTATAATTAGCAATGAACTTGACATGACTCTCAGTCCACAATGCAAAAGGTTTCAAGCTAAACAAAGAAAAGAAAAAAAGGGTAAGACAGTCGACAGTGCGTAAAGTTCAAAATCAGGAAACGAAAGGGCAGAACACATATTTTATCGTTTATAATGTAATGTAATACATAATTAAGCTTGGTTGAGAGGCATGGACTGAGGCGTTTATCATAATTTACAATATACAGTCATGTGTTTTTATGATTGTCAAACATCAGAAGATTCCTAAGATCTTTGTATTAACTATGCTCTGTGTCACATGAATAAATTACCTCCAGTATTTACCTACAGTTTCTTGTAGGAGGGTGCATGTTTTATTTACGTTATTTGTGTTTGTTTGAATACAGTGGTGTCCAACACATATTGTGTTGTGCTTTTGTCTTGTTTTTCATCGTCTTATGTACCCTATGATGCCAGTTTCTCTAGATTTCCCCTTTTTTGATTACCTCTTCGGTATTCTTTAACGTTTATTTATCCAAAATCTGATTCTTATTCCTTACATGCCAATACGTTACCCTTACTTTATTGCAATGTATTATCCCAATGTAAATGGTACAATTTTAAAATTCGCCCTTACCGGTTTGAATGAATGGATACGTCCCTGATTTTCTCTATGGAGATTTAATATTATCTGGTCGTAAGTCTTTGTTTCTAACTCAGCTCTGAGTTATTTACTTCGCTTTATTGATTTTACATCTATATTTAGATAGCAACTTTCTGTTTATTGCTTAGCTATCTGAGGCTTGTTTGTGAATTGAAGACAATGTTGACTTGTGTCGTCTGCGTATGTTTCTACTTTCGTTTCACTTATTGGTTGAAGCTTAAGAAAATTCTTGTATTTCCGATTGAATGTTCCCAGTGTACACTTCCGGTAAAGCAATGGTCGAATAGCAAATCTCCATAGAAACACGAATAAAACCCTTATATGAAAAATATCCCATATGGACATGTCAATGCTAAAATTAAGTTATACCAGATTGAATATTAGATAGTCAATCTAATTTGACTGTTCAGCTGACTCTTGAAAGGGTGACAAAGATCATAGGTAATATTGCATCATTGAAATTTTATTGAAACCTTGTTATAGTTTACGACGAGATCATGTCGTTGTGTAAAACTTATGGAATAAAAAGGTTCTACAAATGAGAACTATTCGGTAATAAAGGTTCACGATGTATTTGAGATAGAAACTAAACCGCTACATGTAGTATTCAAACGTCGGTACATGTAACATGTACTTCTAAATAAAAGCTTATAGTAAATTAGATAAGTGGTTGGTTAGGAGAATATAAACCATTCTGTTTAACTTTCCATTTCAATATTCCTACTAAAATTAAATCGATTTCTGTGATCCCGTAATTAAGGAGAAATTTTATTCAATGTTCAAATAAAATGAAAAAAATAAAATAAATAAAACACTGTTTGAACAGTTCCAAAATCCAATTAAAAATCGTAGAAAGATGCGAAGTCGATACCCCTAACATATAAATACATGACCGCTTAATTTCCTAGCTTGGTACAGACACTTCAATAAAAAGTGGCGGGATAAAAAAAAACTGTTTGACCCAAGGAGAAAATGTAATTCAATGTTCTAAATGTCACATTGGACATACAACCGAAATAATGCTGAATATAGGTCTACAATAATGATTTATCTGCTGGGAAGTGTTCAACAACAATCTACAAACAGAGGGAACAACAACAACTCAATCTTATTATTTTGTCCTTCAAATGGACTAATATAAACGTAGATATTTAGTGTGCACAACGCGTTTCTGGAATAACCTTCATCAGGTACGATAGAAGTCAAAATATTTGGTAACCCAATAATTTACAAATCTTTGGGAGCATGAAAACCAAACTTCATCTATGTCTGAGGGAGGAGTATCTTAGTTTTAATAATAATTACATGATTTAGTAACTGTCAATTAAAAAAATATATATATCTAATAAACCAAGTCAGTGCTTAGCATCGACTGCTTGGCGGATGGCACCTTCGAGGGCTAATAGTCCACCAGCAGAGGTATATATACCCAGTGATACTTAAGTAATGACAGTCGTTATTATCAAATGGGAGTGGCACACATATTCAACAAACGGAGAATGGCGATATACAATACATTCCACTTGAGAAAGAGAAAATACAATACATTCCACTTGAGAAAGAGAAAATACAATACATTCCACTTGAGAAAGGGAAAATTCACTACATTCTAAAGCTACCGTTACGTACTTGTGTCATTTAATTTATAAAAGAGTGAGTAAATGAGTGTTTATTAACTCCAAGTGGGCAATTTTTCAAATATAATATGGCAAGAACAAGTTACATTTTGATGAGATGAAAAACTCAAAAACAACCATCCGTGGGTAGACATATCACTCCACTCGGCCACATTATCCTGATTGGAGCCAACCAGTATTTGCTCTTACTGTGTAATCTTCCAAAGAAAATATAAATTGAACTCTACATATATACAGAAATACTTACATATTGTAATCGTTTTACTCTTTTCAGAATCATGCAGGGGTCATTGTTTTCCATTTTGTTATTCATCTCATTACTACAAATATCAATTTCACAGAAAATGCGTAAGTACAATTTATTTATAATAAAGAAACGAATTATTTGGATGACTCAGAATATATCACGTTAATTGTTTAAATGAGAATATGAAATGAAACGAAAGTTCTGACTCCTTCTTTCAATAAAAGATGTAACCATCGTGCTGTTAAATTAAAATTAAAATTTCCGTCTCTTCCTAGCAGTAAAGATTGATTGATTGGTGATTAACGCCAACTTTATTAGTATCTCAGCTATATCGCGGCGTGAACAGATTGTATATAGTAGAGGCTTTAGAAGTAGAGACATTAGAACATGTATTATGATAAATCATACATATTTCTTATCTTATAACAAATAAACGCTGGATTTTGAAACATAGATCTTAACGTTTTAGTGAATTAAAGAAGCACATGTGTTGATGTATACTACCATAATTGTACTTCTTAGAATCTAATGTAAAATGATAGAAACTAACATCAATTGAAATTGTATGCAATATTTCACATTTCTTTTTATGTATTGGTTATGTAGTTTTCAATTTAACAACTAAGACAGTTCTCGATGGCCATAGATGCTGCACTTGCTAAATTGCATTCGTATTGGCATATGTTTAGATAATGTATGGTGATTGCCAACTGTAATGCAATATTCTAAATCGTGTACTGGATATTTAGCAACACACTAGCTGCTTATACTAATAATTCCTTAAATCCTATCAGCCTATGGTAATACTAATAACATGCATAGCTTTGAGGAACATGGTTGTCTGTTTGTATCCAGATGTAGACTAAATATCACGAGTTGCACATGTGCATAACACCAGACGTTGATTATTGCATATCATATTGTTTAGTTAGTGTAAAAATCTAAGTGCATGGCGTTTTCTTGCAAGAGATCTTGCTGCATGTGCATTTTAAACAAATAGGCCAAAGTATTTACTTTCTTGCGAAATTTATGCCTTATTTCTCCACCAAGTAGATACTGTTTTGTGAAAAAAATTTATATGTCATTCAAATCGTACACTAATACACAAAATGGAAGTCAAACCTGTCCATGCGGACAGCTCTATTAAGTAGTCACTTGTATTAAACGGTCACATTTTTCTTGTCCTGTCATAGAAAATTTTACTTGAAATGAATCTCTTTTAAGAGTCCACCTGTCTTATAAGGCCACTTTTTCTTGACCCCAAGGGTGACCTCTCAATACAGGTTTGACTATATCAGAGCAGCATTACTTTATATAGCTCTTGATGTCTACCGTTATTCTGTCACTTTTTTTCGTTATCAACTCTATTTCTGCTGCTCATTTCTGCTAAACTCATTTAAGCTCTGCCTCGCTTTATGCTGCTATAGAACCTCTAAGCTCGACTTTTAGCTCTCTATTCCTGCATGATTTCGGGATAGCTAAATATGCGACTCTTTAAACCTGCACAATCTGTTACCCTAACAATCAAAACTAATAAGTACAGCTTATCGCGATTAAAAAAATTATTTTGATTCGTATTAGAAATTGAATTCTTAAAAAAGGGGGATACGTATATCTTGATGTCCATTTTATATACCAACTCAATCTGGACTCTTTCAGGGAGTTGTGTATTACGAGCCGTAGCACGTGATAAAAGAAAATACAAAGTATATCTAACAGCGTCAGGTGGTCCACGAGAATTCATGTGTGCGAGTGGAACAGTGTTTTACCCAGACAAATGTGTCTGTGGTTGGCCAAAAGGTACCACAGGTGATTTAATTATATCAGTAGTAATAACAAGATGAGTTTTCACGTCATTTAAAGCATCATCCCCATTAGACGCATTGAAACATTCATTTGATTTTTTTATGGACCAATGAATTGTTTTATGTTTATACCGGAAAAACAAGATATAAAATCATAAAAAAATATGCTTAAGAAAACGCTTAAACGAGAAAGTCAACAAGATATATATGTTTTTATTATTGTAAACAAATCGTGACGTTCTTCCTGGATTATCTCTCGGAATTTTGTTCTTTGTTTCCGATTCTATACTTACTCTTGTTTTTCTTCATACCAATTCTTACTCTCCTTCCACGCTTAAGCTTTTCCTAAGTCCTAAAATATCTCTGCTTTCGTGGGTATGAACCAGTTCTCTACAAAACGGGATAAAACAGAGAAGAGTTTGAAGATACCAAAGGGAAGTAATCAGAATCTGTATATCTAAGATACCAAAGGGGTATTCAGAATCTGTATATCTAAGATACCAAAGGGGTACTCAGAATCTGTATATCTAAGATACCAAAGGGGTACTCAGAATCTGTATATCTAAGATACCAAAGGGGTACTCAGAATCTGTATATCTAAGATACCAAAGGGGTACTCAGAATCTGTATATCTAAGATACCAAAGGGGTACTCAGAATCTGTATATCTAAGATAACTAAGGGGTACTCAGAATCCGTATATCTAAGATACCAAAGGGGTACTCAGAATCCGTATATCAAAGAATAGACAACACAAGGGCCAAAAGAAAAAGTACAAAAAGACAAACAATGATCTACAAAACATACACATAAAACTAAAGATCTAGTAACACGAACCCCACATTTGACAAATATTAGGATGTGATGCTACAACATTCACTCTGAAGGCATACACATGTATAATGCACCTTCTACCAATAATTCCAAATGGTGCAATGTATATTTTAATGAATATACAAATATATATAATTTAACTGTTGGGACAAATACATATCAGTCTTTTTTTTTAAATTCATGATCATGAAAAAGAAGGCCATAAAAACTTTAGAATATTATATTTCACAAGAAGCAACATGGTTGTAAAGGAAGATGAGAGATGATCAATCTAAGGCTTGGTAATATTCTCTATTCAAAACAAGAACGGTACAACACAAGGATATAGACAAATAAAGCAAACATCTGGCCAACATGAGTATCACACAATAGTCAAATTTTATGCTCAACAAGATAGGACACGAACATCGTATTTACGTGAAAATGGTTGCCACTACACAAAACCTGAACAAATGTATAAAACATGGAGATTAAGATGAAATCATATGAAGATAGTTAAAATTACATCAGTTGATATTAAATGAAAATATTTCTTTCAACAAAATAGGAATGTCTACAGAAATTTTGTTTTTATTTAAAAAAAACCCAACCACTATGGCCTTTCTATAATTTATTGGTTTCTTTACATTGCAAGCAGAACACTTTGGAATTAGTGATCATTAACAACAAATCATAATTTGTTTCAAATAATTTTGTATTAGTTGATTATAGGTATGAGAAAGGGTATGTAAAAAAGAGAAATATGTGATATTTCAAATATCTTGCACAAATTTCAAATATCTTGCACAAATATGACTCTTAATTAGGTCAAAGTCCGCGGAAAAATAATATTCTTTAGATAAAAAATGAATATTCTTTGACTTGCACAAAGCAACGTGAATATTATACATTTAACATGTTTTTGATTTTTATGCAGGACCTAGACCAACTGAACGGCCGGTCATACCAGTTGATAGACCTGTAGTACCAGGAATACGCCCTGGGACACGCCCAGGCACACGCCCAGGCACACGCCCCATTAATCCTATTATTACCACAACAAAAGGACGTGAGTATGGCTAATATAAAATGTTAGGGCTGAAATGCCCTTTTTCCATCAAGCAACATTTTTTGGTCATTGCTATGTCGACAAAACATTTAACATGAAAAGTCATAATGTTCTAACTGTGGTTCGTCAGAGAGCTACGTTTTTTCATCGTTATCGTTATGTTATTCTACTGTAATCGTTACTCGTAGAAGTCTGGATGTTGCAAGCAGTAGTTTTGCTATCAATCTAATTAAATTTAGATCTCTGCATTTATCGCCCTATTTTCTATCGCTTGTTTACATGTCGCCGCGTGGGAGACCCAAACACGCTTCTTAAGGGGTCGCATCAGGCGTCAACATGAATACATTCGGTGTTTATCGGGTGCATTCTAAAATACATATGATTGTCTTGTCTGCTGGATTTGTAGAGTCGCTGATTGGTCATTTTATAATATATTCATATTGACCCCTGACGCGACCCTGACGCAACTCTTAAGTGATTGTTTTGGGATCTCCTTCTGTTTTCTTTAACGTTTATATAGCATATATTTTTTTTATTTATATGACAGCATGTTTGACGTCACCAGACGCTGACAGAAATTACTATTCACAATATATCCATGGTTACGGAACACGGAAAAGAAGGTGTCCAATCGGAACACTTTACAACGACAGAGATTGTTGCTGTTGTGATTTGGCACCCGTAACAAGTATTTGTAAGTAATTAATATGATAGTACTGTTGTATAATAATAATAATAATAATAACAATTATGATATTAAAAATGAAGGAAATAGGCATCAACCGGTTTATCCCCACCACTTTTTTGCGCCTACCCCTAGCTATGACCTGGGGAATCCAACGACATATATTATGGTCTTTTGTATGCTCAATAATTTGAGGTACGAGGTGATTGTTTGCTTTGTTGATTTTGGTGGAATTGTACACTATCACTTTTATATTTTCATACAATATGTAAAAAGACTTATACCCCGTACTCCATCTCAATCTTTTAAGCTAATAATAATCAGGTATTGTAATTTGTTTTATGCTAAATGAAAGTTTTCTCCAGCTACATTTTAAGACGTTTATGATGAGTGATTAATATATATTGGAACATGTGCTTGTTAAGAAAGTGGTAACAACTGCTTTGTATATATGACTGTTTAGAATGTGGTAACTATTGCTTTGTAAATCAATTAGCTATTCATCACACTGTTATTTCAGATTGTAGACCAGAAATTTACTTAGATTTTGACAGTAAGCCCATTTTAGATCTGGGCGGTACCCATATACCCATAGGAAACAACGGTCGTGTAGACTCTGTTGCTAATGCTGGTAGATTTGACGGAACAGGACAATTAACAGTGTGGTTGTACTCTAATGTAGACATGGGACACAAATTGACAATTAGTTTGAGATTTTATGACTTCCCTGGAGGGTCTGATGAACAAGTGTTAGTATCTAACTGTATGGACAGTGAATTTGGTGCTGTAGAAATTGCACTTGCTCCCCGTAATAAAGAAGTTATTTTTAGAGCAGATACACTGGCGAGTGGAGCAGCAGAAATCAGACTACCATATAAGGTAACGATGAAATATAATTGTTAAAGTAATATTACACCAGTTTTGGGCGAAGAAAATTTTCCTTGAAAATTCATTTGGAATACGGTGGTACCTTTACTAAGCTAATCATGCATGTTTCGTTTCAAGTCGAGATATGTTCCCAACAACTAGAAATCTGCAAATCCGTGTGCATGTTTTTCGTCCTCGCCATTGTCGTGGAGACTAATTAACTTTCGGTTGTTTTGTTCCGATGATTGCCGATCATTATACCTCGTGAAGAAAAAATTTGGTCCGATGATTGCCGATCAAGAAAAGATAAACGGGTGTGTTCGATTTGCGTTTCAATTATCTCCCTTTTTGAAACCTGGCTGTCAAAAGTAGACATTTATTTTTATGTTGATATGTTTTATTGATATATTTTATAATGATAATGCTATTTGTAATATATTTATCGTATTTAAACATTGACAACCTTCTTCAAATAAAATTTGTTAAGAAATTTGCAGAATTAAGATAATAACCATACCATTGTCAAGGCGACGAATGTTTTATATAATATTTAATATTTACATATTCAACTTGTTCAAGGAACCATTGGCTATTAACAGTATGGCCTGCTTAGTATAACTTTTGATCCTGCTTCTTATAGGAGTAGTACCCAATCTATCTGTTTTTGGGATAGCTTAAAATGGGAGACTAAATTGTGTTAATTTTCAGCTTTAAATTTAGATTAGCTTTAACACCAGAATGCTTTAAAATATAAACTTTTTGTTAGCTGCTCACCACATCATGTTTTTCTGGGTTGATTTTTTACATTTAATCCTCAGTGCTACATAGGTTATATTTGATATTAGTATTTTACAGCCGTTTTTGCATCTATTTTTTGTGCAGTATTTATTTGAAGCCTTTACAATTGTTGATTTTATGTTCTGTTATATCATGCCTTTTGTTGACTATATAAAGTATTGAAAACTTTCTTAGCCTTAATTCCTATTGCCATAAGCTCGAATCCCAGTGGAACAAACCTGGATATGTCTAAATCTCATTTTGTATCCATCGTCAACTAATTCAATCCCTTTCTGTAACAGGTGTTTGGATATGTCTCGCTTGGTGGTTGCCAAGCAAAAAGCTCACAGACAGATAGACACAGGATCAAAAGTTTTACTTTTTTATATTTCAAACATCAAAGTTATACTAAGTAGGCCATACTTTTTTTTTTATCTTTATTAAAATATACTATCACATATAACAAGTTAAAGCATATAAAACTTATAACAATTTTCTATTATCTAAGTATATATCATTATGTCAGTTCTAAATATTTGTTATTCACATCTATTAGTTATTTTCTATAGTTCAAAGCATATAACATTTTCTGTTTCTTGTATTAATGGATTGTTCAGTAGAAATTTCTTTTGAAATAAAGCATTCAATTAATTTTTTTGGCACTTATACTCATAAGAATATGTCACATAATGTTTGAGTGTATATTTGAATAATTGCACTAAATTTATATTATTTATACTGTTAATAGCCAATGGTTCCTTGAACGAGTTAAAAATGTAAACATTAAGTATTATATAAAACATTCGTCACATTGACAATGGTATGGCTATTATTTTGATTCTGCAAATTTCTTAGCAAAGTTTATTTACAGAAGTTTGTAAATGTTTAAATACGATAAATATATTATAAATAGCCATATCATTACAAAATATATCAATAAAACATTTCAACATAAAAATAAATGTCTACTTTTGACAGCCAGGTTTCCAAAAGGGAGATAATTTAAACACAAATCGAACACACCCGTTATACAATCTCCCCGAAAGAGTTCAAATCTTGGGTCACGCGCATATCATTTGCATTACTAGTACTGTTTTGCACAACAGAATTATCTGCTGTCAAATATTTTGCGATTTGCTCATACATTCTGCTTTTGAGCGGATTTTTAATGTTATGCAGTTGATTTTAGTTAAATTAAGCGGCATATTAAGTAAAAATATTGAATCCAAGAATTCCACGATATTCGCCTTTCATATTACTTTAAGCTAGTCATAGTTAAGTAAAATTTTATTTACAAAGGAAAATGATTGTGAGAATATAACACCATCAACAAAATTTCAGTAAATACCGTGACAGTTATTATCATTGGAGGTAGAAACAGTAGTACCCGGTGAAAAACCACAGGGGCTAGGTGCGTCCGAAAAAAAAAAAAACAAACTACTATATAATACTACAAGGGGGCGAACTCGCTTGCTTCCATTTTTTTAAGTCGTCGTGTTAAATTGATCGTAACTTCGGAACGCCTTAATATTTTCAAAAAATGTTTCCACCAGTCGAAAGTCAAGTAATTTTCCTTTCCATAGAGACCCCAATTGTTAGTGTAGACCTCCGAACTGATGAGGTATCTTACACGAACCAAAACAAAACGGCGTGAAAATCCGAAATCGTACAAACGCTGGGTTGACCACTTCCCATCTGTGTACAGACTTTCCCATGCGTAAGCGAGTCATTTTGACTAGCTAAATACTTTCATCCATTCAAATTATGATAAAATTTCTTACCTTACGCCAATTTATATGTCCTTTAAGTCTGTTTTTGAAAGAAATCCCATTTGCATCCTTGACAAACGCCATAGACGTGAAAATTGAGAGAGTTCTAACGGGCTTTTTGATTGGCTGAAACAGATTGTTCAGCCAATCAAAAAGCCCGTTAGAACTCTCTCAATTTTCACGTCTATGGCGTTTGTCAAGGATGCAAATGGGATTTCTTTCAAAAACAGACTTAAAGGACATATAAATTGGCGTAAGGTAAGAAATTTTATCATAATTTGAATGGATGAAAGTATTTAGTCAGTCAAAATGACTCGCTTACGCATGGGAAAGTCTGTACACAGATGGGAAGTGGTCAACCCAGCGTTTGTACGACTTCGGATTTTCACGCCGTTTTGTTTTGGTTCGTGTATGATTCCTCATCAGTTCGGAGGTCTACACTAACAATTGGGGTCTCTTTAGAAAGGAAAATTACTTGACTTTCGACTGGTGGAAACATTTTTTGAAAATATTAAGGCGTTCCGAAGTTACGATCAATTTAACACGACGACTTAAAAAAATGGAAGCAAGTGAGTTCGCCCCCTTGTAGTATTAAATATTATTTTTTTTATTTTTTTTTCGGACGCACCTAGCCCCTGTGTGAAAAACCATCGAACTTTTGTCAGTAACTGACTAACGTTATAACATACAGCAATATCGAGTAGACCTTATCATTGATTGGAGCCAAATCAGCAAATCATATATTTGATAGACACCAAATGCGTAAAGAGATCACACTGTGGTTAGATTTAGATATACCTGTGTAATCTATAACAACAAATGTTTATTAGCTTGACTTCCACTTTTTGGAAAGTGAAATATCAGATTGTTTGCGTCAAATACAGTTCAAGAATCCCAAAGGGGGCTAACAATTTCTGCTTTACGAAATTAACCCTTAAAGCTTGTATTCTGATGTCAGTGTTTGTACGGTAACAGGAAAACAAAGTTAAGAGAGTAATGTTAATTAATTCCTCCAATATCAAGAAACCGAAAAATTACCTCTTGCCTTAACTCACGGAGCACAAAGACCACGACGTGTAATGTTGGAAATCAAGGTCCTGGCTTGGAACATGCACATATATGTGGTTAAAGCGGTTATTTGGATCCCAAACCCTCCCTTCTTGGTAACCAACGGCAACACATATATAAACAATCGATAAAGTACCTACACAGATAACATTATCTGTATTTCTTTTTTTGACACAAACATCTATACGAACAACGACAGATATAATATTTGATCAATTAGAAGTTCAGGGTACAACTTATTTCTTATGCTAACTATCGTCTGCAGGTGTAAAGTTTGTTCTGTCACCACTGAAGAAATCATCTGTAATTTCACATGACCAACATAGCAGTATAAACGTTACTTCTTAAAATATTCATTTATTTTTCATTTTCAGGTTCATTCAAATCTCGTTGTGTTAATTATGTAATACTAACATGACACGAAAGACTTGTTACTAAGTTACGATATATACAGAATATTAGGCATTTTGTTTTTGGTATCACGGGGTATATCAGGTGAGCCGGAACGGCGAGCCTGATATACCCCGTGATAAAGTCAATCCCAAAAACAAAATGTCTAATATTCTGTTTATCGGTAATTTGTAATTAACTTTCATAAAAATAATAAATAAAGGTAATAACAAAATTACCGAACTCCGAACAATCTTACAAAGGGAAAGTCAAAACTCATAATTATATAAACAGACAAAATCAGTCAACAACCGGAAAACTGTGAAAATGGTGGGTTGAATCAGATTTTAAGGCGCCAAACCTCCCGCTCTCATTACGGTTCAAAGTTTCCGGCTGTCACTGTAACAGTATTTAAATACAGGAACAAAATAGGTAAAATAGTTGTCAAAGCAGTACCATATTCGGTGACGTCACACATTGACAAAAAAATTCTTGACATTTTTGACTTCTTTATCTTTATACATTTTCACTATATGAAAATGCATCGCTTATAATTTTTTCTGCAGAGACGGAATATATTTCAACAAGATATTGGTATCGGAATATAAACTTTTTAAGAGATCGAATAAGGCGAATCTTTTTATAGCCCTGGTCCAGTAGCCTGTTTCTCAGATGAAGATGACGTTTCAGGAAATCAGAATAATTGCTACTGGCCCTTGCATAGCGAATCAATTGCGAGATGTAAACACCATATGCAGGAGAAGCTGGTATATTGCTGCACATGTTTGGAAAATTTATGATTTTAAAATTGAAGTCGTCCCGCTTATCATAAATTTTAGTACTGAGTTGACCACTGTCGTCAAATTCGAGGTATAAGTCCAAAAATGATGCGGACGAAGCTGTATCGGTGGTCTCTTTAACTTCCAGCTCTGGAGGATATATCAATGGAAGAAATTCTGCAAATCTAGAATTATAAATGAATTCTTTAAAACGATATTTTGATGGGATTATTTTGATGGGATTATTTTAAGCTTTACCAATCGACACACTTCAAAGGAAAACTACACAAATTACCGATAAATAGGTATATACAACACAAATCAAAGTTCTAAGACCACATTTATAGTTTTAAGACAACCAGTCATGCGTAACAGCATACTTCCTCGTTTTCACATTAATTATTAAACTAGCTTTGAATTTGACATGTTTTGTGACTTGTGACAATTTTGCGTTGAAAGAACCAACCATAGATAAATTATATTTTATTTCATGTTAATTGATTATTTTATTAGGACCAGTCATGGAAGAATGTGACTTTTGTTTATGATGGAATTGCTTTAAGAGGAAAAGTAGATGCTGAAGAAAAAGCTATATCTATGAAAGGTAACTCAATGATTATTTTGTCAACTATAATGTACATGTGTAATCAATATATTGATGACACACGTGGTGATACGTTATTGTAGGGAGAGAATGAAAAGAGAAAAGTTTGTAGATACCAAAGGTGTAAATCAGAAGTCGTAAATTGAAGACGGACAGACAATACAATGGCCACACGATACCAAAGGTGTAAATCAGAAGTCGTAAATTGAAGACGCACAGACAATACAATGGCCACACGATACCAAAGGTGTAAATCAGAAGTCGTAAATTGAAGACGGACAGACAATACAATAGCCACACGATACCAAAGGTGTAAATCAGAAGTCGTAAATGGAAGACAGACAGACAATACAATGGCCACAAGATACCAAAGGTGTAAATCAGAAGTCGTAAATGGAAGACGGACAGACAATACAATGGCCACAAGATACCAAAGGTGTAAATCAGAAGTCGTAAATTGAAGACGGACAGACAATACAATGGCCACACGATCCCAAAGGTGTAAATCAGAAGTCGTAAATTGAAGACGGACAGACAATACAATGGCCACACGATACCAAAGGTGTAAATCAGAAGTCGTAAATTGAAGACGGACAGACAATACAATGGCCACACGATACCAAAGGTGTAAATCAGAAGTCATAAATTGAAGACGGACAGACAATACAATGGCCACAAGATACCAAAGGTGTAAATCAGAAGTCGTAAATTGAAGACGGACAGACAATACAATGGCCACAAGATACCAAAGGTGTAAATCAGAAGTCGTAAATTGAAGACGGACAGACAATACAATGGCCACACGATACCAAAGGTGTAAATCAGAAGTCGTAAATTGAAGACAGACAGACAATACAATGGCCACAAGATACCAAAGGTGTAAATCAGAAGTCGTAAATTGAAGACGAACAGACAATACAATGACAAAAAAAAAAGGACAAAAGGACAAACAATGATCCACAAAACATTACACAGACAACTAGTGACACCCGTCGGAATCGTGTTACGAATGCCTTTAGGAGGGCTCATGTCTTATTTACATTATTTGTGTTTGTTTGCGCATAGTGGTATGCAATGCATATTCTGATGTGTTTTTGTTTTGGTTATGTTTGTCTTGTGTGCCCTATGTTGCCGGTTTCTCTGGATTGTCCATTTTATGATTGCCTTTTCGGTTTTCTCTAACGTTTTTTCAATCCTTCTTTCTCGGCATTTTTGTGTTTTTGTTGTTTGCGATGCGTGACCATTTCTCTAGGTATTCTATTGAAGAACATTATATACTACACGTGGTTTCTTAAACGTAGGAAATAATAAATAGAAAAATTAACAGCATATACTCCTTAATACTAAGGGTAATTCACAACATCCATAATAACGAATTATGTAATATAATTCGTGTTTTAAGTATATGTTAATGATCATATTATGTATTTACTGTTAGAAGGAGAGCTCGAATTCACTGATGTAGTGACATGAACCTATCCCATAGGAAGATATAATTCGAACTACCATTCGATAGCGCCCACGAACACCACGATGATCATCATCAGGGGCGGATCCAGGATTTGTGGTTAGGGGGGGGGGCGTGAGTAGGCGAGGGGTCTGGGGACCGATTAAGGTCCCCAGCGGGTCCAAGGCAGAGCCCTGGCGGGGGACCAGGGGGGGGGGGGCAAAGACCCCCGGAAGCTCTGGGGTTTGAGGAATTACAGACATTTATTTGAACGACAATTTTGAACCAACCACACCATTTTTATCAGACCAAAAAAACTTGACTTTGAGTCTTAATTCTATCGGATAATTGTTAACAGTATGTTTTTGTCAGATTATAAGAAGGCATGCCTTATAAGAACCTAAAGTAAAAAATTTCTTTAACAACCGTGATGCGAATTGTTCAACTCATGACTGATCGATCACGATATTTTAACCCTTCAAAGAACTATTGGTTTAGTTTTAACGCATTCCTCATTTCACTAATTGATCTGTACTTTTGGTGCTTGTCCTTTCGGGTGGTTCTAGTTAATGCTGCCCGTCCGGATGGAGCTTTTCTTTCCGTCGTTTGATTCATTCATTGAAAACGTATGATTCGACCGTTCTTGTTTATAGACAAATAAAAGCGGAAATTGTCAATACATGAACTTGTTGTTGATTTCTGATAAGCTAACGTAACTAAATTAGATGATCAGAATCGTTTCATGCAGCATTAATGTTAACATATTCGCCTTTGTTTGTCTATAAACAAGAACGAATCATACGTTTTCATTGAATGAACCAACGGCAAAACGAAAAGCTTCATCCGGACGGACAGTGTATACTGATCATTTATCAATGGGTAGAGCTTTTTAGAATGATATCCCAAATTTACTCCTAATATCATTACTATTCATTTTGACTTACAGGTCACGAGTTAACCAATCATGAAAAAGTTGTTTGTTGAACTGCTTAATCAACGTTGTATAACATATGCTTTGCGAATTTTAGGGGGGGGGGGGGGGGCGCACGCCCCGCACGCCCCCTCTAAATCCGCCACTGATCATGTGTCAGTCTATTATCAGTTTTTCGGACAGTGTGGTATTATTAGTTTTTCGGACAGTGTGGTATTATTTGTTTTTCGGACAGTGTGGTATTATTTACTTTTCGGACAGTGTGGTATTATTTGTTTTTCGGACAGTGTGGTATTATTTGTTTTTCGGACAGTGTGGCATTATTTGTTTTTCGGACAGTGTGGTATTATCAGTTTTTCGGACAGTGTGGTATTATCAGTTTTCGGACAGTGTGGTATTATCAGTTTTTCGGACAGTGTGGTATTATCAGTTTTTCGGACAGTGTGGTATTATCAGTTTTTCGGACAGTGTGGTATTATTTGGTTTTCATTTTATTAGTATAATTATGGTAACTCTTGTTAACAATTGCAAATCATTATACAGAGTGGGAGTGGATTGCCACGTGACGTAGATAGAAATACAATGCAATGTATATATTTTTTTATATTTCTGTACATATTTTGTCTGTGACTATGTCCTTCAATACAATGTATATAGATATTTTTTTTATTATTTCTGTACATAGTTTGTCTGTGACTATGTCCTTCAATACAATGTATATAGATATTTTTTTATTATTTCTGTACATAGTTTGTCTGTGACTATGTCCTTCAATACAATGTATATAGATATTTTTTTTTTATTATTTCTGTACATAGTTTGTCTGTGACTATGTCCTTCAATACAATGTATATAGATATTTTTTTATTATTTCTGTACATAGTTTGTCTGTGACTATGTCCTTCAATACAATGTATATAGATATTTTTTTTTATTATTTCTGTACATAGTTTGTCTGTGACTATGTCCTTCAATACAATGTATATAGATATTTTTTTTATTATTTCTGTACATAGTTTGTCTGTGACTATGTCCCTTGACTTCCTAGTGTCATAGTTTGTCTGTGACTATGTCCCTTGACTTCCTAGTGTCATAGTTTGTCTGTGACTATGTCCCTTGACTTCCTAGTGTCATAGTTTGTCTGTGACTATGTCCCTTGACTTCCTAGTGTCATAGTTTGTCTGTGACTATGTCCCTTGACTTCCTAGTGTCATAGTTTGTCTGTGACTATGTCCCTTGACTTCCTAGTGTCATAGTTTGTCTGTGACTATGTCCCTTGACTTCCTAGTGTCATAGTTTGTCTGTGACTATGTCCCTTGACTTCCTAGTGTCATAGTTTGTCTGTGACTATGTCCCTTGACTTCCTAGTGTCATAGTTTGTCTGTGACTATGTCCCTTGACTTCCTAGTGTCATAGTTTGTCTGTGACTATGTCCCTTGACTTCCTAGTGTCATAGTTTGTCTGTGACTATGTCCCTTGACTTCCTAGTGTCATAGTTTGTCTGTGACTATGTCCCTTGACTTCCTAGTGTCATAGTTTGTCTGTGACTATGTCCCTTGACTTCCTAGTGTCATAGTTTGTCTGTGACTATGTCCCTTGACTTCCTAGTGTCATAGTTTGTCTGTGACTATGTCCCTTGACTTCCTAGTGTCATAGTTTGTCTGTGACTACGTCCCTTGACTTCCTAGTGTCATAGTTTGTCTGTGACTACGTCCCTTGACTTCCTAGTGTCATAGTTTGTCTGTGACTATGTCCCTTGACTTCCTAGTGTCATAGTTTGTCTGTGACTATGTCCCTTGACTTCCTAGTGTCATAGTTTGTCTGTGACTATGTCCCTTGACTTCCTAGTGTCATAGTTTGTCTGTGACTATGTCCCTTGACTTCCTAGTGTCATAGTTTGTCTGTGACTATGTCCCTTGACTTCCTAGTGTCATAGTTTGTCTGTGACTATGTCCCTTGACTTCCTAGTGTCATAGTTTGTCTGTGACTATGTCCCTTGACTTCCTAGTGTCATAGTTTGTCTGTGACTATGTCCCTTGACTTCCTAGTGTCATAGTTTGTCTGTGACTATGTCCCTTGACTTCCTAGTGTCATAGTTTGTCTGTGACTATGTCCCTTGACTTCCTAGTGTCATAGTTTGTCTGTGACTATGTCCCTTGACTTCCTAGTGTCATATTTTGTCTGTGACTATGTCCCTTGACTTCCTAGTGTCATAGTTTGTCTGTGACTATGTCCCTTGACTTCCTAGTGTCATATTTTGTCTGTGACTATGTCCCTTGACTACCTAGTGTCATATTTTGTCTGTGACTATGTCCCTTGACTTCCTAGTGTCATAGTTTGTCTATGACTATGTCCCTTGACTTCCTAGTGTCATAGTTTGTCTGTGACTATGTCCCTTGACTTCCTAGTGTCATAGTTTGTCTGTGACTATGTCCCTTGACTTCCTAGTGTCATAGTTTGTCTGTGACTATGTCCCTTGACTTCCTAGTGTCATAGTTTGTCTGTGACTATGTCCCTTGACTTCCTAGTGTCATAGTTTGTCTGTGACTATGTCCCTTGACTTCCTAGTGTCATATTTTGTCTGTGACTATGTCCCTTGACTTCCTAGTGTCATATTTTGTCTGTGACTATGTCCCTTGACTTCCTAGTGTCATAGTTTGTCTGTGACTATGTCCCTTGACTTCCTAGTGTCATAGTTTGTCTGTGACTATGTCCCTTGACTTCCTAATGTCATAGTTTGTCGGTGACTATGTCCCTTGACTTCCTAGTGTCATAGTTTGTCTGTGACTATGTCCCTTGACTTCCTAGTGTCATAGTTTGTCTGTGACTATGTCCCTTGACTTCCTAATGTCATAGTTTGTCTGTGACTATGTCCCTTGACTTCCTAATGTCATAGTTTGTCTGTGACTATGTCCCTTGACTTCCTAGTGTCATATTTCTGTACATATTTTGTCTGTGACTATGTCCCTTGACTTCCTAGTGTCATATTTTGTCTGTGACTATGTCCCTTGACTTCCTAGTGTCATAGTTTGTCTGTGACTATGTCCCTTGACTTCCTAGTGTCATATTTTGTCTGTGACTATGTCCCTTGACTTCCTAGTGTCATAGTTTGTCTGTGACTATGTGCCTTGACTTCCTAGTGTCATATTTTGTCTGTGACTATGTCCCTTGACTTCCTAGTGTCATAGTTTGTCTGTGACTATGTCCCTTGACTTCCTAGTGTCATAGTTTGTCTGTGACTATGTCCCTTGACTTCCTAGTGTCATAGTTTGTCTGTGACTATGTCCCTTGACTTCCTAGTGTCATATTTTGTCTGTGACTATGTCCCTTGACTTCCTAGTGTCATATTTTGTCTGTGACTATGTCCCTTGACTTCCTAGTGTCATATTTTGTCTGTGACTATGTCCCTTGACTTCCTAGTGTCATAGTTTGTCTGTGACTATGTCCCTTGACTTCCTAGTGTCATATTTTGTCTGTGACTATGTCCCTTGACTTCCTAGTGTCATAGTTTGTCTGTGACTATGTCCCTTGACTTCCTAGTGTCATAGTTTGTCTGTGACTATGTCCCTTGACTTCCTAGTGTCATAGTTTGTCTGTGACTATGTCCCTTGACTTCCTAGTGTCATATTTTGTCTGTGACTATGTCCCTTGACTTCCTAGTGTCATATTTTGTCTGTGACTATGTCCCTTGACTTCCTAGTGTCATAGTTTGTCTCTGACTATGTCCCTTGACTTCCTAGTGTCATAGTTTGTCTGTGACTATGTCCCTTGACTTCCTAGTGTCATAGTTTGTCTGTGACTATGTCCCTTGACTTCCTAGTGTCATAGTTTGTCTGTGACTATGTCCCTTGACTTCCTAGTGTCATAGTTTGTCTGTGACTATGTCCCTTGACTTCCTAGTGTCATAGTTTGTCTGTGACTATGTCCCTTGACTTCCTAGTGTCATAGTTTGTCTGTGACTATGTCCCTTGACTTCCTAGTGTCATAGTTTGTCTGTGACTATGTCCCTTGACTTCCTAGTGTCATAGTTTGTCTGTGACTATGTCCCTTGACTTCCTAGTGTCATAGTTTGTCTGTGACTATGTCCCTTGACTTCCTAGTGTCATAGTTTGTCTGTGACTATGTCCCTTGACTTCCTAGTGTCATAGTTTGTCTGTGACTATGTCCCTTGACTTCCTAGTGTCATAGTTTGTCTGTGACTATGTCCCTTGACTTCCTAGTGTCATAGTTTGTCTGTGACTATGTCCCTTGACTTCCTAGTGTCATATTTTGTCTGTGACTATGTCCCTTGACTTCCTAGTGTCATAGTTTGTCTGTGACTATGTCCCTTGACTTCCTAGTGTCATAATTTGTCTGTGACTATGTCCCTTGACTTCCTAGTGTCATAGTTTGTCTGTGACTATGTCCCTTGACTTCCTAGTGTCATATTTTGTCTGTGACTATGTCCCTTGACTACCTAGTGTCATATTTTGTCTGTGACTATGTCCCTTGACTTCCTAGTGTCATAGTTTGTCTGTGACTATGTCCCTTGACTTCCTAGTGTCATAGTTTGTCTGTGACTATGTCCCTTGACTTCCTAGTGTCATAGTTTGTCTGTGACTATGTCCCTTGACTTCCTAGTGTCATAGTTTGTCTGTGACTATGTCCCTTGACTTCCTAGTGTCATAGTTTGTCTGTGACTATGTCCCTTGACTTCCTAGTGTCATATTTTGTCTGTGACTATGTCCCTTGACTTCCTAGTGTCATATTTTGTCTGTGACTATGTCCCTTGACTTCCTAGTGTCATATTTTGTCTGTGACTATGTCCCTTGACTTCCTAGTGTCATAGTTTGTCTGTGACTATGTCCCTTGACTTCCTAGTGTCATAGTTTGTCTGTGACTATGTCCCTTGACTTCCTAGTGTCATATTTTGTCTGTGACTATGTCCCTTGACTTCCTAGTGTCATAGTTTGTCTGTGACTATGTCCCTTGACTTCCTAGTGTCATAGTTTGTCTGTGACTATGTCCCTTGACTTCCTAGTGTCATAGTTTGTCTGTGACTATGTCCCTTGACTTCCTAGTGTCATATTTTGTCTGTGACTATGTCCCTTGACTTCCTAGTGTCATAGTTTGTCTGTGACTATGTCCCTTGACTTCCTAGTGTCATAGTTTGTCTGTGACTATGTCCCTTGACTTCCTAGTGTCATATTTTGTCGGTGACTATGTCCCTTGACTTCCTAGTGTCATAGTTTGTCTGTGACTATGTCCCTTGACTTCCTAGTGTCATAGTTTGTCTGTGACTATGTCCCTTGACTTCCTAATGTCATAGTTTGTCTGTGACTATGTCCCTTGACTTCCTAGTGTCATAGTTTGTCTGTGACTATGTCCCTTGACTTCCTAGTGTCATAGTTTGTCTGTGACTATGTCCCTTGACTTCCTAATGTCATAGTTTGTCTGTGACTATGTCCCTTGACTTCCTAATGTCATAGTTTGTCTGTGACTATGTCCCTTGACTTCCTAGTGTCATATTTCTGTACATATTTTGTCTGTGACTATGTCCCTTGACTTCCTAGTGTCATATTGTGTCTGTGACTATGTCCCTTGACTTCCTAGTGTCATAGTTTGTCTGTGACTATGTCCCTTGACTTCCTAGTGTCATATTTTGTCTGTGACTATGTCCCTTGACTTCCTAGTGTCATAGTTTGTCTGTGACTATGTCCCTTGACTTCCTAGTGTCATATTTTGTCTGTGACTATGTCCCTTGACTTCCTAGTGTCATAGTTTGTCTGTGACTATGTCCCGTGACTTCCTAGTGTCATAGTTTGTCTGTGACTATGTCCCTTGACTTCCTAGTGTCATAGTTTGTCTGTGACTATGTCCCTTGACTTCCTAGTGTCATATTTTGTCTGTGACTATGTCCCTTGACTTCCTAGTGTCATATTTTGTCTGTGACTATGTCCCTTGACTTCCTAGTGTCATATTTTGTCTGTGACTATGTCCCTTGACTTCCTAGTGTCATAGTTTGTCTGTGACTATGTCCCTTGACTTCCTAGTGTCATATTTTGTCTGTGACTATGTCCCTTGACTTCCTAGTGTCATAGTTTGTCTGTGACTATGTCCCTTGACTTCCTAGTGTCATAGTTTGTCTGTGACTATGTCCCTTGACTTCCTAGTGTCATATTTTGTCTGTGACTATGTCCCTTGACTTCCTAGTGTCATAGTTTGTCTGTGACTATGTCCCTTGACTTCCTAGTGTCATATTTTGTCTGTGACTATGTCCCTTGACTACCTAGTGTCATATTTTGTCTGTGACTATGTCCCTTGACTTACTAGTGTCATAGTTTGTCTATGACTATGTCCCTTGACTTCCTAGTGTCATAGTTTGTCTGTGACTATGTCCCTTGACTTCCTAGTGTCATAGTTTGTCTGTGACTATGTCCCTTGACTTCCTAGTGTCATAGTTTGTCTGTGACTATGTCCCTTGACTTCCTAGTGTCATAGTTTGTCTGTGACTATGTCCCTTGACTTCCTAGTGTCATAGTTTGTCTGTGACTATGTCCCTTGACTTCCTAGTGTCATATTTTGTCTGTGACTATGTCCCTTGACTTCCTAGTGTCATATTTTGTCTGTGACTATGTCCCTTGACTTCCTAGTGTCATAGTTTGTCTGTGACTATGTCCCTTGACTTCCTAGTGTCATAGTTTGTCTGTGACTATGTCCCTTGACTTCCTAATGTCATAGTTTGTCGGTGACTATGTCCCTTGACTTCCTAGTGTCATAGTTTGTCTGTGACTATGTCCCTTGACTTCCTAGTGTCATAGTTTGTCTGTGACTATGTCCCTTGACTTCCTAATGTCATAGTTTGTCTGTGACTATGTCCCTTGACTTCCTAATGTCATAGTTTGTCTGTGACTATGTCCCTTGACTTCCTAGTGTCATATTTCTGTACATATTTTGTCTGTGACTATGTCCCTTGACTTCCTAGTGTCATATTTTGTCTGTGACTATGTCCCTTGACTTCCTAGTGTCATAGTTTGTCTGTGACTATGTCCCTTGACTTCCTAGTGTCATATTTTGTCTGTGACTATGTCCCTTGACTTCCTAGTGTCATAGTTTGTCTGTGACTATGTGCCTTGACTTCCTAGTGTCATATTTTGTCTGTGACTATGTCCCTTGACTTCCTAGTGTCATAGTTTGTCTGTGACTATGTCCCTTGACTTCCTAGTGTCATAGTTTGTCTGTGACTATGTCCCTTGACTTCCTAGTGTCATAGTTTGTCTGTGACTATGTCCCTTGACTTCCTAGTGTCATATTTTGTCTGTGACTATGTCCCTTGACTTCCTAGTGTCATATTTTGTCTGTGACTATGTCCCTTGACTTCCTAGTGTCATATTTTGTCTGTGACTATGTCCCTTGACTTCCTAGTGTCATAGTTTGTCTGTGACTATGTCCCTTGACTTCCTAGTGTCATATTTTGTCTGTGACTATGTCCCTTGACTTCCTAGTGTCATAGTTTGTCTGTGACTATGTCCCTTGACTTCCTAGTGTCATAGTTTGTCTGTGACTATGTCCCTTGACTTCCTAGTGTCATAGTTTGTCTGTGACTATGTCCCTTGACTTCCTAGTGTCATATTTTGTCTGTGACTATGTCCCTTGACTTCCTAGTGTCATATTTTGTCTGTGACTATGTCCCTTGACTTCCTAGTGTCATAGTTTGTCTCTGACTATGTCCCTTGACTTCCTAGTGTCATAGTTTGTCTGTGACTATGTCCCTTGACTTCCTAGTGTCATAGTTTGTCTGTTGACTTCCTAATGTCATAGTTTGTCGGTGACTATGTCCCTTGACTTCCTAGTGTCATAGTTTGTCGGTGACTATGTCCCTTGACTTCCTAGTGTCATAGTTTGTCTGTGACTATGTCCCTTGACTTCCTAGTGTCATATTTTGTCTGTGACTATGTCCCTTGACTTCCTAGTGTCATAGTTTGTCTGTGACTATGTCCCTTGACTTCCTAGTGTCATAATTTGTCTGTGACTATGTCCCTTGACTTCCTAGTGTCATAGTTTGTCTGTGACTATGTCCCTTGACTTCCTAGTGTCATATTTTGTCTGTGACTATGTCCCTTGACTACCTAGTGTCATATTTTGTCTGTGACTATGTCCCTTGACTTCCTAGTGTCATAGTTTGTCTGTGACTATGTCCCTTGACTTCCTAGTGTCATAGTTTGTCTGTGACTATGTCCCTTGACTTCCTAGTGTCATAGTTTGTCTGTGACTATGTCCCTTGACTTCCTAGTGTCATAGTTTGTCTGTGACTATGTCCCTTGACTTCCTAGTGTCATAGTTTGTCTGTGACTATGTCCCTTGACTTCCTAGTGTCATAGTTTGTCTGTGACTATGTCCCTTGACTTCCTAGTGTCATATTTTGTCTGTGACTATGTCCCTTGACTTCCTAGTGTCATATTTTGTCTGTGACTATGTCCCTTGACTTCCTAGTGTCATAGTTTGTCTGTGACTATGTCCCTTGACTTCCTAGTGTCATAGTTTGTCTGTGACTATGTCCCTTGACTTCCTAGTGTCATATTTTGTCGGTGATTATGTCCCTTGACTTCCTAGTGTCATAGTTTGTCTGTGACTATGTCCCTTGACTTCCTAGTGTCATAGTTTGTCTGTGACTATGTCCCTTGACTTCCTAGTGTCATAGTTTGTCTGTGACTATGTCCCTTGACTTCCTAGTGTCATATTTTGTCTGTGACTATGTCCCTTGACTTCCTAGTGTCATATTTTGTCTGTGACTATGTCCCTTGACTTCCTAGTGTCATAGTTTGTCTGTGACTATGTCCCTTGACTTCCTAGTGTCATAGTTTGTCTGTGACTATGTCCCTTGACTTCCTAATGTCATAGTTTGTCGGTGACTATGTCCCTTGACTTCCTAGTGTCATAGTTTGTCTGTGACTATGTCCCTTGACTTCCTAGTGTCATAGTTTGTCTGTGACTATGTCCCTTGACTTCCTAATGTCATAGTTTGTCTGTGACTATGTCCCTTGACTTCCTAATGTCATAGTTTGTCTGTGACTATGTCCCTTGACTTCCTAGTGTCATATTTCTGTACATATTTTGTCTGTGACTATGTCCCTTGACTTCCTAGTGTCATATTTTGTCTGTGACTATGTCCCTTGACTTCCTAGTGTCATAGTTTGTCTGTGACTATGTCCCTTGACTTCCTAGTGTCATATTTTGTCTGTGACTATGTCCCTTGACTTCCTAGTGTCATAGTTTGTCTGTGACTATGTCCCTTGACTTCCTAGTGTCATATTTTGTCTGTGACTATGTCCCTTGACTTCCTAGTGTCATAGTTTGTCTGTGACTATGTCCCTTGACTTCCTAGTGTCATAGTTTGTCTGTGACTATGTCCCTTGACTTCCTAGTGTCATAGTTTGTCTGTGACTATGTCCCTTGACTTCCTAGTGTCATATTTTGTCTGTGACTATGTCCCTTGACTTCCTAGTGTCATATTTTGTCTGTGACTATGTCCCTTGACTTCCTAGTGTCATATTTTGTCTGTGACTATGTCCCTTGACTTCCTAGTGTCATAGTTTGTCTGTGACTATGTCCCTTGACTTCCTAGTGTCATATTTTGTCTGTGACTATGTACCTTGACTTCCTAGTGTCATAGTTTGTCTGTGACTATGTCCCTTGACTTCCTAGTGTCATAGTTTGTCTGTGACTATGTCCCTTGACTTCCTAGTGTCATAGTTTGTCTGTGAC